>CM060126.1:26304051-26409051 GCA_030522415.1 Channallabes apus
ATGCGATGCAAATTTGCCTCACCTCTTTTTCCCTTTCTCTCTGTCATTTTTATTGCAGCTGTTGTACAAGTTGATGGACAGCCGTTGCGACTGCAACTTTGCGACACTGCTGGACAGGTAACGACAGCCCCTCTTGCCCTTTGCATGCAAACAAAGGGCATTTATGTGTGTTGCATACAGTCTCATCAGACAGGAGAGTTGTTTTCAGTGAGGCCTCCAGACAGCACCTGAATGCCTGTGCACCCTCCCTGTCTGGGGCAGAAGTGTTCATGAAGGGAGTGCAGTGTTTAACTACGGATTCTTCAGGGCAGTCAAGGCCACAACAAGGAAGTTTCACAAGTACTGTACACTGCCTGCAAGTGAAACTTAGACAGGCAGTGCACTTTTCTCTTAAAGCTGATCGTAATATTCACATTCTTGGAGAAAATCCTCAGAGAGAATGTAAAGTACACACTGTTCACTATCACTATGTTCGTTCCTGTTAATGGTATACCCTTAAATTGTATAGTTTACATATTAGAACAAAACGTAATAGTAGTTTGAGTTCATATTTGCATTAGTTTTTGCCGTAGAAAACTCTTTTCAGTACCTGATGGTGCAAGCTTTGAATTTTTTCGCTTGGAATAAGATTTATTTTGTAGCTCTGGAATGTGGAGGGGATTTGAAATGAGTGAGAAGTGATGGAGGGCAAGACCCAGGTAATTAAAACAGATTAGAGAGGACGCTGTATTGTGTGGCAACCACAGCGAGGTGAAAGAATTTTTTTTTTTAGCTGTCTTGCTCCCTCTCTCAGGCTTAGGAGACAGAATGTTCAACCACCAGGTTGCCTCCAGGCTCAGTTCCTTTTGCCAGGTTTGTGCTTTTATCGCTGTTTGTTTCTGAGCTGTGGCAATTATGAAAAAATGTTTATAACAGCCTTCAATATGGTATGCTCATGGGCTCATTATGGATATTTGAAAAGCTTTTTACATTCGCAGTTTTTCCACTGAACTGCTTCTGTTAATTTGCACAGGTTTTAAAACTATCGCACTCTGCAAACAGCTATAAATCTTTTACGTGTACTGTATGGGTTAACCAATAAACGTCTCCGCCCTTTCCATACACAACTAGTACTGTAGATCTTCTAATACAGTAAAGGAAGGCACACTTTAGCAAACACAGTTGGTAAATAAGAGATCGTTCCTGTTCTCAGATATCACACTCAAAGTGAAAGGAAAAGTTTGATCCAGAAATTCTGAGATGCCATTACTGTTGTCTTAAAAGACAAAAGTGTCCTCATTTATTAGAATACTGTAAACAGGATGTTGATTCAAGTAAGACTTTAAGTCCACCAAAACCAGTTTGTGTTTGAAACACTGCCATAATATAAATCATCAGTGTGGGAAGGGAAGGGTTAAGCTGTTTTGTCAGAGCCAGGCTAAGTCGGCATTCTTAAGGGTTTAAGAGGCCCTGTTCTTTAAAGCTTTGTGGACCTATAGTGTTAATTTACTTGATTGGCACAGTATAAAGGAAGGGTGTAGGGTGTGCCAGAGCTGCACGCCTTGGCAGAGTTTAAAAAGATTGCTGCTCGAACAGTGTGTTCTGCAATACTTGTGGGAGGTTTCAGCATTGGCCAACCTGAGACGTTCGAGTTAATTGAATCTGTAAGTTATAAAACGTGCTGGTGATGCGAGAGATTTACGACATGGATTTTAGGATCGTCTCTTAATCATGAGGTTGCTACTGTTTTTCTGAAACTATGTCAATAGAGCGCGTTAGGATTTAAGATATGAAAGTTTACAACAAAATAAAAAATGGTGGCTGTTAAACATTGGAAAAAATAGAGCAACTTTATAGTTACCTTCATCAAGCAACTCGGGTCATGTAAATAAGCAAAGCAGAAATATCCCCAACTTTGCATGCCCCACCCTCTTTTTTTTTTTTTTTTTTTTTTTTTTTTCCTGGCACACTGACATTGCATGCCTTGATTTGTCCAGAAAGGATTTTGTCATTGAAGTATATTGTCATAAACAATAACAATAAGTAGATACTAGATTTTCATCATAACTTTTTTACATATTTTCTGACTTTTCTGTTTTTCCCTCAGGATGAGTTTGATAAACTCAGGCACTTCTGCTACTCACGCACAGATGTGCTGCTCCTCTGCTTCAGTGTGGTTAGTCCCGCTTCCTTCCAGAACGTGGGTGAGAAATGGGTGCCCGAGATCCGGCGGCGGTGTCCACTCACCCCCGTCCTGCTGGTGGGGACACAATGTGACCTGCGTGAGGATGTCAAGGTGCTGATCGAGCTAGCGAGGCGGCGTGAGCGGCCCGTACCTGAGCAGGACGCCCGCGCCCTTGCTGACAAGGTTGGCGCTGTAACATATGTCGAATGCTCGGCTCTGACACAGAAAAACTTGAAAGAGGTGTTTGATGCCGCCATCTCTGCTGGTCTGCGGCAGTCTGAGAGACGTCTCCGGCGGGAACGCAAGGTTCTTAGCACAGCTGATAAGATGAAGATGCTCTCTAAGGCCTGGTGGAAGAAATATGTATGCATCCAATAACACGAGCCAAGCTCGGAGTCATCGACGCACATGGACAAAGTGACAAAGAACCTTGACTCATTCAGTGCCTCAAGCAGATGGATTGATCAGGAGTGTGTGTGTGTGTGTATGGCAGTGAGATATTTTCACTGAAGTGAGGGCTGAAGCATGACTCGTGTCGGCCGTGGCTATCAAATCTCAGCTATAAGCTGCTTTAATAGTTATAGCAACTCTGAACTCGCTGGCCAGATCCAAGAATAAGTTAACTGGGAGCTGAAGAGTGTCGATCTCTCAAAAGAGGAAAACAAGAAAAAGCGTACACTTCACTTTTTGTCAGGCACTACTATTGAAAAGTTTGGAATCACTTGGAATCAATTACACTTTATTTTTCGTTGATAATTGTATGTGCAAAAATACGTTTGGTGTAAATCTAAATAATGTACATCAGATGTTAATTACATTACATTAGATTGATTGAAAATAGTAATTAATGATTCATAATTACTGATGTGATGGCTATTATGGCAAGTCGATATGGCAAGAATGTGTCATAATGAAATACTTCTAGACATTAGAATAAAAAAAAAATTGTAACATCCTTAAAATCTTTGTTAAAAATATTGAACAAACTACGAAACTAAAAATTGCGTAATCCAGTGGGAGAAATTACAAGATGGGACAAATTAATACTATAAAATCACCATCATGCATTAAATATTCTCAGGAAAGAGTATTACAATAAGTTTTATTACAATAGAGACACCCTGATGTCATATCTCCTTTCCTTAATATGATCATGTGCTGTCTAAATGTCAGGATTTCCACATTCCTAGCCATATTATCCATTCAATATTCTTTATATGCATTTTTATTATGACTGTGGTCATTTAAACTGCCAGACACATTTCTAATAATTTTTTCAGAAATGATTTATTCATTGTGCTGACGCCATATAAGAATCGTTGTATAGTTGTGTCTGGTGATTTCAAACTTTTGAATGGTAGTGTAGAACATGTACAGTAGCGTGTGCAAGATTATATTTATGTACTGTATGTTAAATGTTAAGAAAATGTTTTAAATTTAGTTTTTATTTTACAACAGCAGTTACTTGCTCAACACTGGATCTTGAAGCTGTTGACGTCCCCCCCCCCCCCCCTCCTCACTATGAAATGCTTCTAATCATCTTTAGTGCCCATCTTTGAGTTCATGCACCATGATGTCACCTTTGATTTTGACAGCTGTTCCTGTTGATGGCCACCCATTCAAGACTTCTGGGTGTTAAGTTATTGAGTGTAAAGAATATGTTTAATTTGGGTCACCTCATCAGTGTATTTGAGTATAGCATTCAGTAATGATGAGCATATTTATGGCGAACTAAAGCTTTCAGTCTCTCTCCGATGTCAAAGGAGATTTATCGCATTTTATTACATTTCATACTTATTGTTCACTAAATCGTTGGAGATGATTGATTTGACTAGCACAGGACCCCGTGTGTGGTGGTTCCGTCACCTCAGTTTTATGGTTGAGTGTATGTAGTGTTCTTGGGTGTTTTATTGGTTAACACACTGGCTTTAACATTTGTCATTGTGGTACAATAGGCATTAATTCACACCCTGTTAATGTGACGTGTGAGAGGCCTGAATATGCAGTTTCCAGGTTGCATTTTCTCCATGTAATTTTGTTGGTTAGCCGATAAGTGGGACGTATTTGCTTCTCATTATTCAGAAGCCCTTTTTTTTCCCCCCTCTTTCAGACATTTGAAGACCTTTTGAGATTAACTATAAAACTGTACAACAAAGGTTGATCAAACATTAAATGACATTTACTGTGCTTAGTATGTACAGCATACATGTTGGTGCCATATGTTTTTCCGGGTACATTCATGTAGAATTATAAATTTTTATAACTGTATGTAATTATCTTTGTTACTGTATGACCATCCACTATGGTACACATCTCAGTTATGAATTATTATGCCAAATAAACTTGCTTCTTTGAAGTAAAATAAGAAATAACATCTTTTTTTTACTTTCTGCGCACATTTGGTTAATGACTATAATAAAATAAAAAGTGAATATAACAAAAAGTGAATATAAAAATATGAAAAATTACTATTGTGGTCTTCTACTGTACATTCCTATACAAGTTTGTTATTTGACAAATGAATGGCCCTAACCAGCCCCTGCATTGTCTGTTTCAAGACTGTGAAGCTGAGCGTTAATTTGGAAGGACTACAGTACGTGGCTCGCACTTCCTTTGTGATTATGTCTGCACTAGCAATTTCAGGGCTTTGTTTTGTCTGCTCCGAAAAGCCAATTGCATAGGACGATAGTTTAAAACATTATGGTATGTATTTCTTGAAGGCCAAACAAAGATGCAGCAAAAATCTTAATTATTGCTTTCATGAGCAAGGTTGAAGCATTTTCTGCTTCTGCTTAGTTGGCACAAACAAGAAAGAAAATCTAGTCGGACATTAACAGGCAGAAATGGATATAATTTTGGTGTTGAGAAACCCACTGTAAACATTGTCAAACATATCATAAAACAATGTTCCAACATTTTATTAAAATTTTATCTACCAGCGCAGTAACATAAATTAAGTATATAATATAGTTCATCTATTTCAGCTAAAAGATCAAATATGGTATAAGCTACTGTGTTTGGTTACTTCATTTTTATGTTCAATGCATGCACATTTGAGTGAATTTGTTCAGTTGGAGGTACAGTAACATGTTGGCGTAATGGTTAGCACTGTCTCCTTGCACCTCCAGTCTCGATGGGTTGATTCCCGCCTCGGGTCTGTTTGCATGTTTTCCCAGTGCTTGCTGGGTTTCCTCCCACAGTGCTCATACATACAGTACACATACAGGTTGGCATTCCCAAATTGCACGTGGGAGTATCCTGCCTCATGCCTAAAGTCTCCTGAAATTGGCACCATGACCCTCTAGAGGATAAGTGGTATAGAGTAAGAACAGGTTATACCTTATGTGACTTGGTTACCATACACTCATTGTTTTGTTTATTAGGAGGCAGACAATTTATGCAAGCAGCCCATCATATGGCTGAAGCATAATACATGCAATCATACAGAGCTCCAGATAATAATTATACTAAAAGCATGACAGAGCTCACAAAACGTCAAACCTGGAGGTAGATTGGCTACAATAGCAGCGGATCACGACAGATTCCACTCCAGTCAGCCAAGAACAAGAATCTGAAGCTCCATTTATCATTGTCTCACTAAGCCTGACCAGATGAAGAAACACTAGATGGGAAAATATCCTAAATGGGTCACCGACCAATTTACCAATATCATTTACAGTGGTGTCAAAAGTATTCACATTCATTACTTGAGTAGAAGTATAGATACTAGGGTTCAAAAATACTTCTTTAGAAGTTGAAGTATCAACCCAAGCTTTTTACTTAAGTAAAAGTTTAAAAGTACTGGTTTCAAAACTACTTAAAGTATAAAAGTAAAAGTACCGTGAGGGGCGACAAAAGCATTAAAGTCACGCTTTCTGATCATGCAACGGGGGTTGGATGGCGTTGTGCGCGTTCTGATCATGTGACGAGGGGGGGGGGGGCGTTGTGCGCGTTCTGATCATGTAACGGGGGGGGGGGGGGGTTGTGCGCGTTCAGATCATGTGACGAGGGGGGGGGGGCGTTGTGCGCGTTCTTATCATGTGACGGGGGGGCGTTGTGCGCGTTCAGATCATGTGACGGGGGGGGGGGGGGGGGCGTTGTGCGCGTTCTTATCATGCGACCGGAGGGGTTGCGCGTTCTGATCATAAAAATAGAGTAACGAGGCTGTTTTTAAAGAGTAAGGAGTAGAAAGTACAGATAATTGCTTAAAAATGTAAGGAGTAGAAGTAAAAAGTCGGCTGAAAAATAATTACTCCAGTAAAGTATAGATACCCAAAATTTCTACTTAAGTAAGGTAACGAAGTATTTGTACTTCGTTACTTGACACCTCTGATCATTTATTGGTATATATTATGGCATATTATTGCG
The DNA here is from genome assembly GCA_030522415.1 of Channallabes apus. Classification (NCBI taxonomy): domain Eukaryota; kingdom Metazoa; phylum Chordata; class Actinopteri; order Siluriformes; family Clariidae; genus Channallabes; species Channallabes apus. The sequence goes on from CM060126.1 coordinate 26,310,584, forward strand.
GGTTGGAAGGAAACCAGAGAACCTAGAGGAAACCTATGAGGACACAAGAAGAATAAGCTCTGCTAAGAAACTCTGCACAGAGCTGAGGAGCTATGAAGTGGGACAAATACTGTATAAATGGTCCTGCTCCCTAGATAGTGCCTAGAAACTATTTAATGCAGGTTAAGCCACGTTCTACTGTACACACAAGAATGCAGAGCGTTTAGCTAAATGCTGGGAATTAACACACTCGAGAGAAAACTGACCTGATTTTTAAACAAGAACAGCAACCGACTGGCTAAATATGGGGCAGTCATACCTACAAGGGAGAACAGATCCCCACTACATAGCTTATAGTAACAGTGTTCTAAGAATAATGTCCATCATATGTAAAAAAAAAAAAAAAAAGCCAGGGAAGTCAAAAGTAGATGAGGCTGTGAATAGCTTTGAAGTTCAGGACACCTGACTAGCTGCTAATTGGATAGCTTCATAGCATGTTCATGTACAGTAGTATGTTTCTTGCGAGAAAGAGAAAGAGTTTGATTGATGATGGTATTAATATACTATGGGAAGATTTCATCATTTGTACTTTGCCCCTGGTTGTTAAGATCCTTTCATATCCGGCATATAATGGATGACACGATACAAACTTTGTATATGTAATCCATACTTACATTAGCGGCACCTTTCCAGGGGTTTAAAACACCTTTTTTATTTTCTTAGGAAACTTTCTAAATAGGACAATAGGCAGTCGGCGGCGCGGTGGTGTAGTGGTTAGCACTGTCGCCTTGCACCGCCAGGGTCCGGGTTCGATTCCCCGGCCAGGCTCGATTCCCGTCTCTGTGTGCATGGAGTTTGCATGTTCTCCCCGTGCTTGGTGGGTTTCCTCCGGGTACTCCGGTTTCCTCCCACAGTCCAAAGACATGTAGGTTAGGCTGATTGACATGCCAAATTGCCCGTAGTGTGTGAATGAGTGTGTGTATGTGTGTGTGCCCTGCGATGGATTGGCACCCTGTCCAGGGTGTACCCTGCCTTGTGCCCTAAGTTTCCTGGGATAGGCTCCAGGCCCCCCGTGACCCTGTATATAAGGATAAAGCGGTACAGAAAATGAATGAATGAATGAACAATAGGCAGGATTGAGCCTTGACTAGAATGGTTGTTTTGCCTTCCAGTAATTATCTAACCATCAACCTGGATTTAATAGAAAAGAGTTTAATTTTAAGTTTAATCAAGTTTTTTAAAGTCATGTTGCTCTTGCAGAGTGGGGCTTATATATGGAACTTGGGATTAATTGGCATTTTCATAGGCATGACGTGAATGTCTTGCATTGTTAGTAGGATTAGGACCAGCAGTAGCTGGGTCACATGCATGAGTCACTACTCCTGAGACAAATCTGGTTCCTAAGGATACACTGCCCAATGTGGCTCGCCTCTTGGACACACTGCATGTCTGGGTTTGGTTTCATAACACGATCGCAGTCTTGAGGGTACAGTTAGTTAGTTAGTTTTGCAGAAATAAACGTGGCTGTCCAAGCGGAACAGCTGGCGTCCCCCACTCCTCTCATCCCCAAGGGACAATAACACAGCCTTTGACCTACAGTCTGTCTTATTGTACTGTTTTTATTACTGAACAGTATTGCAAGCTAGCCTATGACTAGTTTGTATTCAATCTCACTGTTAAATCTCTGTTGAATATACTTTGTTAAGGAGTGAAAGAAGTTAGCAAACTGTTTCAGTGTCCATATTGTTCAAAGGAAAACAGGACATAAAAGCTTTTCTTCTTTGTAAATGCTCAGCAGCTTGTGGATGACGTGTACTGTAAGCCATGTGCATGCCTCATCCTACGTGATAATGCAGACTGCTTCATTGTTTTTGTGACCATACAAGGGACAGTGTGTCGAGCCTGTAGAGCATATGTACTGTATACATGTATATATATATATTTATATACTGTATATATATACACTGCATGTCTGTGCAGATATCTCTTCTAAGTGCTGGATTTTTGCAGTTGATCTTTACTTGCATCTCTCTTTTAATCTTAATCTCAAAGTCAGACTTGCATATTAGTATACTGTATTCTGGCTGACCCTGGCCTCCTAAATATCAATCCAAGTTTTTTGTTTTTTTTCCAATTGATCCTCTTTCTCCTTGCTTTTTCTATGATGTTCTATCTCTTTTCTCACTTCGTTCTTTCTTTCTAACCCACCGGTAGAACTGTTGGAGTTTCTACCTTCATTGTTCGCCAGCCAAAAAGGAGCAGTCTTTTATCTCACACATGATGGAAGATAGAGCCTCAACTCCTGCCAAGCCCTGATGCCATCAAAGCATTCTCCAATGTTTGGAAATCAGATAGACAGTCACAGAAAGCTTAAAAAGATGATGTACATCGACACATGTATGAATCTGCACATAAGAAGCAGAAATGGCTTTGATATTCCACATCAGAGAATTGATTCATTTGCAACAGGCAAATCTTTTTTAAAAGCTATGCACCACAAAAGACATCATGGACCAAGAAACTGATTTAGTAGTTGTTTTACTATTCTTTGTATAATCATGTTTTAATTCCATTCAATTCTGTTTTATTTGTATAGAGCTTTTGAAACTGTCACAAAGCAGCTTTATTGAAATCCGAGTGTAGATTCATACCTTTAAATTGCCGAGGATAGTGGAAGTATAAATCATTCTCAAATCAAAAGTCTTCTACAAATGATGCATTATAAAGTCAGACAGTAATTGTGTTGAAAATATGTTTTTGTATTAGTATTGTAGTCTTTATGACCATAGCAGCAGTTTTAGATAAACACCAGCCTGGTGAGATTTTCCACTGTGAGTAAGTTTCACTATGGTCAAGAGTATGAAGTAATACATATCAGCCATGGATCTTACAGCAGATAAAGTCTGTGCATGCTCCGAGAATAGATCAGTGTTTAGATGCTGACCCAGGCAAGGTGACACTGATGCTACCTGGACACACAAAACATTCATTCATTCATTTTCTATACCGCTTAATCCTGTGTTCAGGGTCACGGGGGGCCTGGAGCCTATCCCAGGAGACTTCAGGCACTAGGCAGGGTACACCCTGGACAGGGTGCCAATCCATCGCACACACACATACTCACACACCCAATCACACACTACAGGCAATTTGGGAACGCCAATTAGCCTAACCTGCATATCTTTGGACTGTGGGAGGAAACCGGAGTACCCGGAGGAAACCCACCAAGCTCGTTCAGATCATACGACCGGGGGTGGGGGGGGGGATAGTTTGCGCGCGGCCCAAAAATGTGCGTCGGCCCACCGGGCATTGCCCGGTATGCCCTATGGTCAGTCCAGGCCTGCTTCCACTTAATAAACTATGCTTTATTGAATAAACTATTACTGATTCAAAGATGGTCTTGCATGAAGCAAGTCTGAATTTGTCTATTTCATTCCATTTTACTTTTACCTTTAGCCTAATTTACCCTTCATCTGTCCTCAAAGTTGCTTCATCGCTCAACTTTTGGGAATTATCCACCATGCAAAACTTCAACAATGTCCTTTTTTCTCCTCTCCTCTTTGATTCCTAAACTAACAAACCCCTGGCTTTTTAACAGCCATTTCTTCTATAGTCCCCGACTGCTTGTGCAGTGCACTGTGGTAAACTTCCTTGTTTGCTTATACAGGTCAAATGTGCAGGTGAAATATGCTGACTGATTGATGAAAGGGCTATAAGCTCCTCCTACTAGTTTTAAACGAAATCATGCCTTATGCCTTTGTGTATGTGCACGTATAAAGTCTTCACTGCAGGACTCTATGATGAGGTCTGAGATGTCACAAAACGAGCAAGCTAATCGTTTCCACTTACAGCCCATTATAAGACGGAAAGGCAGTAGTTAGCTGTGTGAACTGTCAGGTTAAGAAGTGGCATGCCATGGTAGGGGTCAGTGCTAACCGACCCCACTGCGCTGCCCCATTTAAACGCTTTTGAAACTTGAGGACAGAGCTACTGACCTCTGACCTCATTTGCTGCACCTCGCAAGGACGAACCCTACACTCCCCCTTCAGACAGGATGCTCCCTCTCCGGCGGCGTGTCTGTGGTCAGAGACGCAGTCCAGACCTGATGTCTGTTTTACGCCATTGGGACCTTATTTAAAAGGAATAGGGGGTAGTGAAGGAAAGACTGGAACGTCTGTTTACATTTAAAGGGGCAGTTATTTCGGCCTCTTATTTGAAAGGAAAGCTATACAGGGTAAAAGTGATGTTTTCATAAGAGGCCTTTGGGGATATGTTGCACATGTGTAGTATTAAGTCAGAATTTATCAACCAGCTGTGAAAATTAAGGTCCATAAAATGATTCAGAGGATTTAATAATGTTTAATAAAGTTTTTAGTAAAGTTCAGTATTTAATAAAGTTTTGGGCTTCTATGCAGTGAACCCTCACTCATTATTATTTATTATAGAAATTGAGAATTGCACTAATAATTTTTTTTTTCCCTCTTGTACTTAATTTACATCTACTGAAGGCATTTTTTGTTACTGTATTTTTTGTTTAAAATTTCTTTCATTTGACTTTTGACTTAAATAATATTTAACTAAGCAAATGCCATCTCACCTATATACATAGAACAGTATGTTCTAGAAAGTTACTTAGTAAATATAGTTTTTTTTGTTTTTTTTTTGAGCATTGAGTGATTCAGTGGTGCGCCACTGTATAAACGAAGCATGCTTTTTCATCTAAGCTTTTGTCCTAAACTCCCCTTATCCATAATCCTCTCACGGTTTAGTTTGAGCCACTGAATGCTGCTAGTCATTTCCAAATAAGTACCCTGAAAATAATTCTCTTGTCCACTTGTTCTGCAGTTGTATGACTGGCCAATGTAAATCCATATCCCATCATAATCCCATCCGCTGTTTGTTGCGCCCTTGTTCTTTGACGGTGGGCCAAATCTTCAACTTATCTACAGAAACAACGATTCAAACGCACTGCTACAGCTGCATTGTGTTTAAGCTATTCATTCACGTTTCACATTGAATTTCACCTTTTTTTTTCATATTGTACCAGCAGTTTGAATTTACTTTGTTATTTTTTTTTATTCTGAGGATGAATTAGGTGAGTCCGTGAATCACTTCCTAGCGTCCTGATGGACATGAGAAAAGACCCACAGAGAGGCCCTTAAGCATATTTTCTCTTTCTTTTGTGTTATAGTCCTTCTCTGTGCAACTAAGCTAAAGCTGTGGGTTGATCTCTTTTGTCAGATTATCCCCATCTCTCTCTTTTTTTTTTTTGGAAAACAATGATTAGTGTGGGTCACATAGGTCATGCAAAACCTCACAGAGGGATAAGAAGTGCAGAGAGAGAGAGATGAGGAGAAGTTTCTTTGAGTCATACAATCATTATACAATAGAAGAACATTGGGCTTTCCCTTCAATGTGTTTCCCTTGGTTTTAAGTTTAGAAAGGAGGAAAGAATTTTGCGTAATTGTGATTGTGAGTTGTGTGTGTGTATCAGGGTTTGACATTAGCACTCGCCAAATGCGGGTAAAATTCGGCAGTGGCGGGTAATAACTTTAGTCTCACTAGCCACTTTGGCGGGTAGTTTATTCTTTGGTATGACAATATATTTTTGTTGTAGTTTTCTCTAAAGTCATCCGATATAATAAACGCATTGCAACGTAATATTACGCGCATAAAACGTGCATGAATGTAACGAGGACATTTAATGCCTCTCTCTACACACGCATTGCACACACGGGTCGTTTATGAACAATTTGTTCTTTTTTTTGAACGACTCTTTAACGTGACTCAGATGAACGAGTATCTCGGAGAGTGATTCGTTCATTTTCTATTGGGCGCGCATGCGCAAAGCATCGCAAAACCTCGAGTCGTTCGTTCTTTTGTCACGTGACTCCCATAGACGCTATGCAGTCGGTGCAATAGATTCAAAAGAACGAACGACTGGAAGATATGATGGTGAGTTACTCATTCTGTTTATTATAATATGTCCTTAGTTGCACTGTAATATTTTCATAACTGGGACTATAGCCAAAGTTTGTGTATTTTTTTTATTGAAAACGCAACATTTTAATTTATTTCTGATCAAATGAACGAAATGACTCAAAAAAAGATCCGTTTATTTTGATGAACAAGATTCAAAGAACCGAGTCACTAAAATGATTAGAACTTCCCATCACTAAGTCTCTCACACACACACACGCACACACACACACACACATTTTTACTTCCTGTTTGGTGTGTGTGCATCATTTCCTTAAAGGGCTATTGCTTCTCAACAGGATGAGAATGTTTGCCCCTTTCGCAGGTTATTTACTGATTATATATAAAAAAGTAATCACTATTAAAATCTATTTAGATTTCATGTTGAATTATAGAAAATTCATCAATTAATTGAACACTACAAGATAGACCAGAGTCCATTGTCCTAACTCAGAATTCTGATATAATAATACATAATGAATAATAATACCTGATAATAGGACACAACACACTAAAATGATAAATGTTCTGAGTTGCTGTATTTTTAATATCAGAATGAGTTCAGTTGGACTGAATCTGTTATTTTTAAATGTCATGTGGTAAGAGGCTTGAATTTAAGTTCAATAAACAGAATATACTGTTCATGTTTGCATGTTTTTATATTGGGATCTTAACAGTACTGAATACTTGACTACTACTATAGTGATACAGTGTACTCTGTCATTTCTAAGTAAATCTAGATATAACAAACATTAACGTATCATAGTGAAGAAAAAACTGTGATATTCTGGTAACAAAATTGTGGCGAGTAAAAAGGCTGAATGGCGAGTGACTCCGGAAATCCACCAGCCACATCGGCCAGTGAGCAAAACTCACTTTTTGGTGTGTATGTGTGTAATTGTGAAGAATATATATAGTCTCAACAGGGATTTGCAATATTTTTGATACAGTAGATGCATTTGAAATACAAAGTGTTGTACATTTATTAATTTGTATCAAAATACAGAACACTGCATGGTGACATTACTGGTGAATAAACATTTCATGACTTCATGAAGCTGTATTTTTCACCTGCTGTTGGTGGGGGGAAACAGTATTTGAATTATGTAGCTCTTAAAACCCAGAGCTTTTTAGATATTTTTATGTTTAGCTGTTTTTTTTTTTTTTTTTTTTTAACAAACATATATATACGTAGGGCTCAGGATTGTGCAATATAGAAGGACAAATTCTTTTTATAGCACAAAATAGGCAATATGACTATTGCTAATACTATTGCTAATATGACTATAGCTAATATTGCTAACAACTATACAAACATGACCAGTCAAAAATAAATTAATAAAAATGGGTCACATATGCAAAGAAGTATCACAAATACAATGTTTTTATGGTCATTTTCAGGTAAAAAATTATGATGATAATATGCTCATTTTGAGAGTTCTACATTTGTGCGACGTCATGATTGAATGTCATTCAGAATATTTCCTAAGATCAATCAAAAAATTATTTATAATGCGGAAATTTTCAAATATATTTTAATTTATGTACTCAATACTTGGTCGCGGCTCCTTTAGCATGAATTACTGCGTCAATGCGGCATAGCATGGAGGCGATCAGCCTGTGGCACTGCTGAGGCATCACTGAAGACAAGGCTGATACAGTAGCAGCCTTATTCTTGACAGTAAATAGATTCTCCATGTTCAGGCCAGGTGAGTTGATTGGCAATTCAAGCATAGTGATATCACGGTCAACAAACCAGCTGACTGTGGGCAAGTCATGCTGAAAAAGGAGATCAAAACTTTTTAGAAGATGGAAGCATGATGTGCTCTAAAATCTCCTGGTAGATGAATATGTTGAGTCTCTCCACTCTTCCACCAGATGGACACAGATTTCCAAATGAAATGCAAAATTTACTTTCACCTGAAAAGGGGACTTTTCATTTCTTTTTCTTTTTAGCCCAGGTGAGATGCTTCTGGTGTTCTCACTTGTTCAAGAGTGGCCTAATACTAGGAAAGCAACACTTGTAGTCCATTTCCTAAAGATGTGTGGCTCTTGATGCACTGACTCCAGCCTCACTCCACTCCTTGTGAAGTTCTTTTTTTCTTTTTTTTTTTTTCCTTGACAGTGTTCAGTATGTGCAGGGTTGGCAGGCTCGAACAGAAGACAGGCAGAAGAATGGAAAGCTCAAGTACAACAAAGAGACAATTTGGCAAAGAAGGAGAAGTAAGTGAGAACATAGTTAATGCAACACAGGTGAAGTTACTTACTAGAGCTGGAGGAGAGGGAAAACCAACTGGAGAAACCAACTCTGGAATCTACCAAAATGGAATGAGAGAAAAAGTCTCTCTCTCAATGAGAAGATCAGTCAAGAAAGAAAGTGATTGAGTTAGCCAGTTTAAAATCTACCTTTTTTCCCCCCTCTTGCTGAAGTTTTTTGCTGTGCTTGCAGTTTTTTTCGGGGGGCCTTTTGTCTTGTAGCATTATTAAGGTGCAAGCTCAAAGCTCAAGCCATGAGACACCACCTCCAGTGTGCTTGATGAATGAGTTCATATTTGGATCATAAGCAGATCCTTTCTTTTTGCACACTTCTACTGTACCTTCCCATCACTTTGGTAGTGGTTAATCTTAGTTCCAGAACTTTTATGCCTCATTTCTGTATCTCTTTAAATTCCATTCTGGCTTTCTGATTCTGGCTGATGAGTGGTTTGCATCTTGTTGTATGGCCTCTGTGTTTCTGCTCTCAAAGACATGTTGCCAGTTGTTTGGTGATGTGACCTTTCTGTTGTTTTGGGGTGTTTCTGTCATTATCAGCTGTTGCTGTTTTTTTTTTAGCTGACCTTTTCAGTGTCTAGTTGTTAGTACACCGGTGGGTTCTTACTTTGAGGATATTCCAGTCTATTATACTGGCTTATAAGTAATATAGCCTTCATGTTATTTCATTCTTGAAAATATATCTTCACACTTGAAATGCAGAACTTAAACTAAGAGTAAACGTACAAAGCTATGAATTGTATAAACAATAATTCTTACAGGACTCATACTGTACATGCAAAAAGCAACACTTGTTAGTTTCCCTTATTCCCTTATTGTTAACCTTAAATAATTTTAAGTTATCATTATAACTATACATTACAATATATTTAGATGAAATATTCAAATCTATTGTCTTATATTGATTTCAAACCCAAATGTCTTTTTTTGTTTGTTTGTTTAGAAAAAAAATCACCCACAATGTTGTTGTTGGTCTTTCGGCTGCTCCCGGCAAGGGGTCTCCCAGCGGAATACCCAGTCTGCACTACAACTTGGCACAGGTTTTACGCGGGTTGCCGTTCCTGACGCAACCCTCCCATTTTATCACCCACAATACAGTAGCTTAATGCCTAAATGACTGACCAGGAAGCAAGTGGAGACTTAATCATTTGTTAACTGATTCTTTTCTACCTGTTAATTTGTAAAAAGTCATGATTGTTGTTATTGTATTTCTATTTAGGGTCTTTTAATTCAGCATACTTTATACTAATTACTGAGCTCAGTGTTAGCTATAGCAAGGAAACCTGCCATGACCATGTATACTCTACAGTATGTAAAGGTCTTTTTCTTCGACAGGGGCAAACATTACAACATAATTTAGTGGCTGTGGTGGCATAATAAAAAGAGATTGATTGATTGATTGATTGAATGATTGATTGATTGATTAATATAACACCAATTAACAGTGTAGTTTCTGGAGAACAACTAGGGTAAGCTATCACATGCCAAAGGGTGACAATTATCTTTATTCACTAAATAATTCACTGAAGAGTAGTTATTTAATTGTATTCATCTATTGCTTTATTAATTTGCTTTATTCTTTTTTTTTTCTATTATCGCAGTTTAATAGCTTTTCTGCATGTGCAGTATATACTATATATCATTATACATTTTAGTGTAATTTTGCCAAACATGAGTTATAATATGTCTATAATATTACCCCTAATTTGGTAATATCTAGTATAATCATTAATATCTATTGATAATCTAGTGTGAATATACTGTAATGTGTGTGCCTGTAGAATAGAGAAAAAAAAAGAAAGGGAGAATGAAAGAAAATAACTAAATTATATAAGAATTTGCTGTGCAATCTCAAAAGGAAGTGCTTTTTTTCAACATCATACAATGACGAGAAATGAAAGTTGGGCAAAGTAATACAGTAAAACCAACTATTTCGTAACATAACGGTAAAGTTCAATTAGTTCTGTTTAGGCAGGTGTAAACTGCAGTGACTCTACTGCTGGCAATGATAATTTGCTCAAAGGCACAATGTGGCGGATGATGGGGTGTGTTGATCTGTTCACATCTTGTTCTTGCCTGTATGGGTTGTACTGTTCTATGAGTAAGTTGATTAGTAACATGGATAACTATTAAATTTTAGCAAGAGAGAGGTAAATGGAATGAATGAAAATGAGCAGGCATGCTGGTGAAACAATCAGAAAACGGATATCCTGCTCTCCCTTTTTATTCTTTCAGAATTATCCTCTTTATTGGGAATATCCTTATATGAGGAACTATGGTGTCCTTGACCTTTCACATGTGACCCATAGCTGTGCAAAAAGGCTCAGTGGCAAACAAATGAGTTTTCCACAAGATAATGCTCGCTGTGTGTGTCCGTGCCCTCTGACGTCAAACATGCAATTACCCTGGACAGACTTCATCGACTTATTGATCTGCTTTGCTTTGAGTCTTTTGTAAAGTATAATAATGAAGGTTTAGAATTCTGTACCTCCTCCAAGATCAGAGGATCTGGCACAAAAATTGGACTCTTCAATTTTAGTCTAGTAGGTTTCGACAGTTTGTTTTGGCTGTCTTTTATGATGATGGCTCAGACATGACGAGCTGTCACTGAATGACCATTAGACTTTCTTTACAAGCCTGACTGACTGATGCTTTCCAGGAATGTACATTCAGTCTTTTTTTTATTCTTTCTCTCTCTCTCTCTCTCTCTCTCTCTCTCGCACTCTCTTTATCTCTCTCAGAAGCTAGACATTTTTGCTTTTCTTTGATCTGTAACTTAAGTTAACATCTGCTGCACCAACTTGAGTTCTACTTTTTTGTTTAATTTTTCTTTTCAAGAATATCTTTCCTTTTTTTTTATTTATTACTTTTAGTGTCTTACGGTCATTTTCACTGGAAGGTTGAAAGTTCTAAATAGCTGTTGGATAAGTATATTGCAAACTACGTATGTTCTATTACTTGTATATAATACAGTCCATTCTTATTTAATATTTATTCTGAAGTTATGGAGTATTCATCAGAGATAAATCCAATTGGTAAATTTTGCTATCTATAATAGATCTTTGATTTACAGAATTTGAGTTATGAATTTGCACAGTACATTAATCATACATTAGTTTATTCTGGAAGATGTATTTAATTTATTTCTATGTTAAGATATATTGTAAATATCTACATAGCAACTATGTTGCACTTGAGCAGCTTATATATATTGACAGCTGCCTTGTTCGGTTTGTTGACATGGTCACATTCATTTCCCAAACAGCTGATCTAACGCAGCATCTATAAAGGGCATGGTACAAAAGACTAAAAGAGATTTGATGTAGCGATGTATCATGTGATCCTCCAGTATATTATTAGTTTTTGCACAAAATATCTTGTGATTAGCTGTGGGGTTTTTATTGCAGTGATATATGTAGCGAGTCTTGACATTTCTCTTATAATGGATTTTCTCATGTACAGTTGTGAATTTATTCATGTAATTTATTTTGCATTTTAGAAGGGCATGCAGTTTGGTCACCTGAACCCTTCAGTTTTATTAATGAGCTCATGTGCACAAATTTACATCTGAAGGCAAATTTGGATGCAAACATCTTGTAGTGACCTCAGATTCAGTGCTGTCCTTACACGCCGTGACGTCGGCTCCGAAGTAAACTTGGGGGAGTTTTTCAGAATTGGCCAAGCAAAAGATACGTGGAGACAGTGGGAGGACTGCAGTGATGAGGAACACAGTGTCCCACTGTGAATATCAATGGAGCCCATTGATGTCAGTGGAGAACAACAAAAGCCTCCTCCGTCCAACATGTTAGAGCAAAGAACAGAGAGCAGAACCCACAACCTCACCCTACACTCTTGCATAATCAGTTCATAATCGGTCATGCCGGCTCAGGGAATCATTCATGTGCATGCATGCATTTGTGGACGTTTACCCATAATGTCCACACCCACATAAACATGCATCGCTGCCCAATATAAAAGCAAATATAATGGATCCTCCAGAACCATAGTATATCAGATTTTCTTTTGAAAGTCACAATATTTACAGTACAAGATGGTTTCTGCATACAGCTGACCAACATGGCAAGACTGAAATGCCACATGACGCATATACTGCACAGATACTTATAAACAAGCATGACCCAACATTATACCTTACTGTAGGTTTGGATATACTGTATCCAGTTTGGCACAGGTTTTATGCTGGATGCCCTTCCTAATGCAAGCCTCCCACTTTATCCAGACTTCAGACTGGCATTAAAGATGCTTTATTGTTTGCAACGTCATTGCAAACTGAAATATAGCTGTCATATAAGTTAACGTTAAACTTATGATATACAGTATGATAATTATAGGTCTAATTATGGGTCTTTTTATGATATAAAAATCATAAACTGCACCTTTGAGCTTGCTGTACTGAAGATATGTAACGAGTAATGAGATTTTAACATCTATAGTACTGTGCAAAAATTGGGAATATCAAAGATGACCTTTAAAAATAATAGATAAAGTCAAATGTTTCTTGCATGAAAATACTACAATAAAAAAAAGCATCAAACAGTAGTAAGTTGCTCAGTATTTGGCACAACAGTGGTTTGCCTTCATCAGTAATCTCAAGAACTCTTCATATACATTTCTGGGAATATTGGCTTGTCTTCTGGAGAAATTTATCCATATTTACTTCTGTTTTTATAATACCTGAAAGCCAAAATTATAAAAATAAATAAATAAATAAATAAATAAACATCTGGACTATCTAGACTATCACACAATAGTCTTCTCGAAATTTAGCCTGCATTCTTACTGTAGCAGTGCTTCATGCAGTGCAGTTTACAACAACTTACTTCCCGTGTTTATTGCAAGACATTTCAGAGTCCCTGACTGCCGATAACAGGGCCACAATTGTGTCAATGAATAAGGCCCAGAGAAAAGCAGATGTTCTTCTACCCCTCCTCGCTCGACTGCCGGCTGTGGAGTGACATCATCCAGTGATCCAGAGCCTGCTGACAGACGTGTTCATTTTTCTGGGACACTTTCCCGAGATTGGGAACAGACGAGGGGGGTGTGAGGGGTGAGTTCATGAACAACTGATTGTGGAAACAGATACACGCTGTGAAAGCTCAATGCATCAGGGGCTTGTGACATATATCGCTGTCCCAGGAATTGTTGATGGTCCCATAAAAAGGGCTTACATAATGTAAGAAAAAAGGAAAAACAATTAAAGGTAAAGAAGAGATTCCAGAAGTTTCCATACAGTGCTTTTCTTTAACTGGAATGTCCCTGAGTGGAAAAGACTTAACTGCACAGTTTAATCTGGTTTGGACTGGAAGAGGTGAGTCAACTCCAACAGTATTCATGGGAAACCCTTTTTTGCATTTCAGCACAGTTTTTCTGTGATAGCAGCTGACAATCCATTTAACACACAACGAAATGTACACTTCCGTCTTTGGAGAGACAAGAAGAACCATTATAGGCTTAACTCACTTGGTTTGTTTGAGATGCTGAGAACAAACATTCACATGTGTGAACGCTGACATCAGCGTTCCTGGACCGTTCATGGTCAGTTTTATTAAATCATATGAAGTCGTACATTCAATGTTTTCACACTAGCAATCATTTCCTGTTTTTTCTCTAGTTTCACAGGTAATAAACTCCACCTGTTTGTCTTTTTTTTTTTTTTTTTTTTATAAAAAAGCGACAATTTCTCGACTAGTGGAATACCCAGAGGTCTTATTTCTAAATACACTTTAAGACAGATTTGTATAAAGCAAATGCATGAAGATTCATTGTATTGGCAGCAAATCATGAATGTTCGATCATAACATTAACATATTGGTCTGATTTGAAGCTGGTACTGTACAGTTAACAATAAACAACAATGCACACCAAATATATCACATTGTGCTTTATTACCATGCATAAACCCTGATCCGAATACATTATGCACCTATATCAACTTCGTATAATCTGCATAAACATTTTCAACATCTGTGGTCCTTCTAGTCACTGCACTAAACAGATCTCAGGTCAGCCATGGAAGTGTTGATGCTGGAGAGAGCCAGTGGGGTTCTCGTGTTACAACGGGCCCATCTGCTGCGTTAGACACACACCATTAGAGACTGACTGATGACCTGCTGCTTTCCCTAACAGTAAAGCGTCCTAAACCCCTGCTGACTACCTACCGCTCCCTGCCAGTTCACACACACTCCTGACCCCTAAGTGTTAGCGGAAAGTCAATTGTTCAGCTGATTTGAGACCAGATTTCACATTTTGCTGAGTGGTTAAACTTAGGACTTGGGGCGTGCAAAGCATCAACAATGGTATGATACAATGGTATGCTAACATACAGTTAGCATACAGTTAACTTTATCTTGTTAGTTAATGTACCTTGTTATGTTGAACTAAGCAGTATTGATCATGTAAAGGATGGAACTATTTGATTCTTTAATCAAAATGTAAACGACAAAACATCAGTTTTTTGGTTATATCAGCACGCTAATCAAGAAAAATAAAACTGTTTCCCTGTGATAGACTGGAATCTTGGTATTCCTTCCTCTGTTTGCTTTTTCTGGCAATAGGCACTAGACAAAGCAATTACAAAAGATGCAGTAAATAATTTAACTTTGCACTAATCACACACCTACGGTAGAGCTGTCATTGAAAATTAGTTACAATCCTATAAAACAAGAAGGGATAAAAGCATGATTTATGATATCAGTTTTAGTTTAAGATTCCATACACAGTTAAACATATATGCTGTACAGTATCATACTTTAGTAAATTTCTAATTCAAATTCAAATTTTATTTGTCACATACACAGTACGATATGCCTTGACATATCTTATACGACCGCTCGTGACCTTAAAAACAAGATTATCATTAAGAAAAAAATTATGGAATTAAATAAGAATAAAATATAGAAAAACTTAGCTGTAGAAGTAAAAAATAGAAGATAAGAACAAAATATAAAATTTAAAAAAGTTTTGTTTTGTTTTTTACTTAGCTGTACAAAATATAGACAGTATGGCTGTACAAATGTATGTACAAATCTAGAAACTGTTGTGAAAAATGCCATATAATTGAAAGAGAATTTAAATATAAATGTCTGAGGAGTGTACAAATATGCAGGAATGTGAAGATGTAATGACCATAAATGTGCAATGTGCAAAAAAAAAAAAAATTCCAAGGTAAGTACAGATGTGCATAAATTTGTAAATATATAATGTCCACAGATTGTCCATAAATGTCTTGGGTGTGAGCAAATGTCCATAAAGTGCAAAAACATTTATTTTGTTTTAAAGTGTACTTTTTTTGTGCATGCAAAATACTATACAGTATTATATTTATTGTTATCTGTGTATTAGCTACAGTATATTCATTCATTCATTCATTCATCTTCTATACCGCTTAATCCTGTGTTCAGGGTCGCGGGGGACCTGGAGTCTATCCCAGGAGACTTCGGGCACTAGGCGGGGTACACCCTGGACAGGGTGCCAATCCATCGCAGGGCACACACACATACACACACTCACACACCCAATCACACACTACGGGCAATTTTAGGAACGCCAATTAGCCTAACCTGCATATCTTTGGACTGTGGGAGGAAACCGGAGTACCCGGAGGAAACCCACCAAGCACGGGGAGAACATGCAAACTCCATGCACACAGAGACGGGAATCGAGCCTGGCCGGGGGAATCGAACCCAGACCCTGGAGGTGCAAGGCGACAGTGCTAACCACTACACCACCGCGCTGCCGCTACAGTATATGATTGTCTTAATTGACACATAAATGTACCTATGAATGTGTACAGTATTTTAACATTTTAACTGTGGTGTAATAATTTCATTGAATAAAAAATCTATAAATTAATGTAATTATCAACAATCCTGATATGATTGCTGCTGAAAGTATAACTTGATTACTGCTGATGAACTGGTATGGTATTTTTATTGACATGCACAAAATTGAATATGCTACTGTAACAAGGCAATTGACCTGTTACTCTAAAAAGTGTCCAGCTTTATTTTATTATCATTTACAAATTACAAAAGACTTTGATAACATTAGCCGCATGTTATATAAAGGGTACTAAATCAAATTGAAATCATAATGGCAGTATAATAGCATATTGACTGGTACTGACAAATAACAAATAATGGCTTTCAGACTCAAATTCATATTCTATCATAATTACATACATGCATATTCTCGCTTGTTTTTGCTCCTGGTCTTGGAACAAAAAAAGCAGAAGGTAGTTCATGCTGTGGCAGGAGTCCATAGGTCATCTGCTTGTAAAACAGGCCATACATTTTATCTCTGCACCACCTGTGATCTGCTTTTAAAATCGTGACGTTTGTTTGCTGGGTAGTTTCACGTCACACTTTAGCATATTTTTTCTGAAATGTTCACTGGAGTGCTTGCAGAGTAAAATGACATGATATATGTACAGTATAATACGGATTTACCAAAATACATACAGTACATATATTCTGTACTGTGATATTCCTTGGTTCTAAATTCTAAAAGAAATTATGATAAGATATATTTAGGACCTGTAACAGGTTACATTGCAGATGGCAGTGTTTTTAGACTTCAGTCAACCTGTAATTTATAATAAATAAGTTTATTGAGTGAGTGTATACTGTATGTTGCACCATTTACTGTTTGGCGTCTTTCTTACTGCTTAAGACTGAGAAGGTTGACCCCTGCTGGCACTTTGCTATATCTTTCAGGTATCTCATGAACAAAGCTCATTTGCCACATAATTAATTAAATTATTAAATTACCATTTGCGGTTGTAGGATAATTAAATCTTTTGTAGATTATTGTCATGATGTTCATGCGTTTGAGATTGACGTCTCATCTAGGCATCATTTAATCAACATCAATCAATCAGCATTTTTCAAGCAAAAGCATACTGTGCATGTATATACAGTGCACATTCATCTGTCTTCATGAATGGTATGCATTAAAGGCTCTGTCTCACACACGCACACAGTCGGTGGTATTGAGCAGGTAAATTGGGCTGGGTTAGTCTGTCTAAGTCCGTCTGGGGCTGGGTTAGTCTGTCTCAGTCTGTCTCTCCTGAGGGTTTTCCTTCCTTGCCAACAAACTTCCTTTATTGTTTCAGGATGCAAATAGTCCTACTGTATGTCACTCTGTCTCCTGGGCCTCACCTCTACCTGTCATAACATTCTTGCATCCTGTCGTCTGTTTCCCATGCATCTCAACATCTGACGTAGCTACTGTACAAATGTCTGTCACTAGATACCAAAGCCTGCTCTATTGTTCATGTGAAGGATTGTTCTATATTGTTCTACTTCTGTCTTGATGTGATGCAGTATACAGTAATTGCGTTAAACTCTGAGTGGTCATTAAAAAAGGTCAACTTCTTGGCTGTGGTGGGAAAAGTGGGCAATATGGGTTAACTAACTGGTGCTGTGGGACTTGCTTTATGAGGATATTAACTACACTGTGAGACGGCTGTAGGAGCATCTCGAGACAGGTGATAAAACAAAGATTTACAGCAGGATGCCTCAGATTTAGACACCTTAGACTTCCAAATACAGCTGCCTGTCCTCAAACTATGAAATAAGCTTATTTATAGGGCTTTTCTTTCAGATAATGTGGCGCTAAATTATGTAGTAACTGACAGAAATTCAAAACTAAACAGTATGTAAGCCTGCTTCTGTTTCCCATTGCATGATGGTACCTGTGTAAGTATGCAATAACTTAAAGTTCTCCGTAAGTCTTAACATCATTGCTCACGTGAATTTAGTAGTATGAATAAATGTGACTGTCACAATAGTGTATAAGGCAACACTCATCATGTCATCCATACCGCTTTATCTTGTCAGGGGTCTCAGGGGGCCTGGAACCTATCCTGGGAGACTTATGGCGCTTTTCCACTGCATAGTACGGCACGACACGGTTCAGTTCAGCTCACTTTTGGGGGGTTTTCCACTGGGAACAGTACCTGGTACCTGGTCCTTTTTTTAGTACCACCTCAGCCGAGGTTCCAAGCGCACCGAACCGTTACCAAACCGTTATGTGACGTGTAAACTCTGCTGGTCACTGATTGGCTGGAGAAAATCGTCATTACTGCGTCACTGAACTTGCGACACGAGACACAACAGAACCGCTATATTTAGAAACAGCCAGCGAAGGATCAGACACACCTTTTTGTATTAACCAAAAATTTTCTTTGGCTGCCATCAGCCTCTTTTGAAACAAACTCCGTCGTCTCGCTGTTAAAAACATCCATGAAGAACACCATGCCGTCGATATGCTCCATTGTTGTGTGTTTGTTTGTGGCGCGTTTACGATGATGTCACGGCAGTAGCGGTGCCGCGACTAAAACGACACGTGAATAATCCCGCCCACTCTAAAGCGTTACTACACTGCAGTGGAAGCGCAAACCGAGCCGAACTGTGCCGAACCGAAGTGAGTTGAACTGAACCGTGTCGTGCCGTACCATGCAGTGGAAAAGAGGCATTAGGGCACAAGGTGGGGTACACCTGGACAGGGTGCCAATTAATCACACGACACACACTCATTCACACACAACAGGTAATTTGGGAACACCAATTAACCTAACCTGCAGGTCTTTGGACTGTGGGAGGAAACCGGAGTACCCAGAGGAAACCCACCAAGCACGGGGAGAACATGCAAAATCAAACCTGACCAGGAATTGAACCCGAACCCTGGAGGTGCAAGGCGACAGTGCTAATCACTACACCTTTGTTTTGTGCTTTGTTTCATACAGTTATTAAGGGCTCCTAAGTGGCTTGACAAAAAAAAAAAGCATTCTACAGTACCTGCACTCACACTGGCACATGCAGGAGAAAACTACAATATGACAACATTTGGTGTACTTCGATCAAAACTGCCCTGACTGTTCCAAATCATCTGCTTTAGCACCTCATTACTGTCCCATAGTTTATGTTAAACTTAGTTCATCCTGCGTTGCACTTAACTGCTACAAACCAGCCCCCTGAACCAGACGTCTCAATTTAGGAACTGATGACTCCCCCTGTAACACTTCATGAACCTTCCAGAGATCAAGTACCCAGTGAAAGCAGACAGATCCCATATACACTCAAAATATCCACCATCCCCCCATGCCACAGCCCTATTCACATTACCACCCAATTGAGAAGCTGGCTGTCCCCAGATTGGAGCAACTCCCCTGAGGTGTCGCTGCGTAACCCAGCCCTGGTGGTCCTGCTTAACCTAACCATTTTGGAGGTCAAATGTCAGAGGTCACCACATATGCATGGGAAACGTGCAGCAGTGGTTTTGAGAGAGAGAGAGAGAGAGAGAGAGACCAACCGCTGGTTCCCCTCCCTGAAGTCTGTAGTTTATTTAATTGCATGATTGCTTGTGTCAGGAAGGAGTCTGTGTGTGTATATAGGAGGGATAGATGTGTTTATAAAGCTAATACATCTTGAAAGGGGATGGGGTTTGTGGAACACAAATACTGTTTCATACACCGTGTGTTTTGATGTTGAGTCCATATGCTCCTGTAATCCCCTACATAGTCTGCTCAGTTTTTGTCATTCTCATAGCCTGTGTAGGGTTTATGTGAATAATAATCTGTGTTGTTCTTAATATAAATGAACAGGCTAGTACTCTCATGATGCAAGAAACAGTGATTCTATACAGTTGGCAGGTTTATCAAGAACACAGCAGTTACCTTTAAAAAAATAATAATAATAAATAAATAATAATAATAATCGGCGGCACGGTGGTGTAGTGGTTAGCACTGTCGCCTTGCACCGCCAGGGTCTGGGTTCGATTCCCCGGCCAGGCTCGATTCCCGTCTCTGTGTGCATGGAGTTTGCATGTTCTCCCCGTGCTTGGTGGGTTTCCTCCGGTTACTCCGGTTTCCTCCCACAGTCCAAAGACATGCAGATTAGGCTAATTGGCGTTCCCAAAATTGACCATAGTGTGTGAATGAGTGTGTGTGTGTGTGTGTGTGTGTGTGTGTGTGTGTGTGTGTGTGCTCTGTGATGGATTGGCACGCTGTCCAGGGTGTACCCTGCCTCCTGCCCTGAGTCTCCTGGGATAGGCTCCAGGTCCCCGCAACCCTAAATACAGGATAAAGCGGTATAGAAGATGAATAAATGAATGAATAATAATAATAATAATAGCGGCTTGGTAGCTTGCACCTGACTGTCACCCTGTACCTCCAGGATTCGGGTTCGATTCCCGCCTCAGGTCTGTGTGAATGGTGTTTGCATGTTCTCACTGTGCTTGGTGGGTTTCCTCCCTCAGTCCAAAGACATGCAGGTTATGTTAATTTGCGTTCTCAAATTGCCTGTAGTGTGTGAATGAGCATGTGAGTGTGTGTTGCACTGCGATCGATTGTCACCCTGTTCCGTGCCTTGAGCCCTGGGATAGGTTCCAGGCCCCTCATGACCCTGCATAGGAAGAAGCGGTACAGACAATGAGTGAGTGAATGATAATAATAATAAAAATAAATTATAAATAATGTTCTTTTATTTTTATTTAAACATAAATTGACAGAATACTGGTGAAATTAAAGAGTACAAATGACTTTTTCTTTTTAATGTAATGCTCCTTGACTCACTTTAAATAAACTGACTCACTTTAAGCAACTTGGCTCAAAAGCCAGAGGAGAGGAAAGAAAATGCACATGTCTCAGTGTGTGCACAAATCATCACCTCACACTCATTATGTTTTATGACAGCACTTGATGATACTTGCTCTGCATGCTGCAGTTTCCACTTTCCAGATTTGTTTTAATACCTGCGTCAGAGCTTAAAGAACTGACGAAGATTTACATGGCTTTTATTACCTTTTACATCATTTTCACATATTTATAAGCCTATTTAAGAAAATAGGATGATCTTTCTATGGGCTAGGCATAATATCATTACATAGTGCCTTATACCTTCCAAAAAGTATATCTCAGTGACTGTGCTTCTCATCGGTGCTATATTTGTTGCATGCTTAAATGTTCATTTGAAATGCTAGTGTCATGTTATGATTTGTTTAACCCAGTCAGAAAGATGGCGGCACGGTGGTATAGTGGTTAGCACTGTCGCCTTGCACCTCCAGGGTCCAGGTTCGATTCCCGGCCAGGCTTGATTCCTGTCTTTGTGTGCATGGAGTTTGCATGTTCTCCCTGTGCTTGGTGGCTTTCCAGCAGGTACTGTGTTTTCCTCCCACAGTCCAAAGATATGCAGGTTAGGCTAAAAGGCGTTCCCAAATTGCCTGTAGAGTGTGCATGTGTGTGTGCCCTGCGATGGATTGACATCCTGCCTTGTGCCCTGACCCTCCTGGGATTGACTCCAGGTCCCTGAGAGTGAGTCAGAAAGGCTGGAAAGTGCTATCTCCCCACTTCTACATACATGTTCTCACAGTACCCATTATTAGCTAGTGTTACTGTGATTCACATTGGTGGGAGAACAGTGCCATCCACCCCTTGGCTGTGGCATTGTCACAAGCCTTTTTCTTTCTTTTTTTTTTTTTTTTTTTACCAGTGATAAATAGTGTATCACTGTGTCTTCAAGCTCTTATTGTGGTAACAGGTTTAATATAAATGTGCAATAACATAAATCAAACTTTTGATGAAGCGCTCCGGTTCCCCCTTTTCCTTAAAAAGGAAAATAACAGGCATTAACTTATTTTGATTGAAT
Source organism: Channallabes apus (assembly GCA_030522415.1). NCBI lineage: Eukaryota > Metazoa > Chordata > Actinopteri > Siluriformes > Clariidae > Channallabes > Channallabes apus. Next base: position 26,332,480 of record CM060126.1, read on the forward strand.
GCTCACTGTTGGGGAAAATCTCCAATAACTGCACGTCCTATCTAGGTTACATCCTTTTAAGTGAATCTGTCTGATTCATCATGATTCATCTGTGCAGTGTTGATTACAACAGCGGAATTCAATTCTATGTGCAGGGTTTTCCATTTGATTACAGTGGAAAAGAAGAATAAAACCACAGATCTTTGTTTCAGTCACTGGCACCTTTCCATGTTGTTTTCCATGGCCCATGTACATAGATACTGTACACAGGTGAATAAGCCCCTTATTTCTGGCAGGCTGTTTAAAATTTCAACAAGTTATATACTGTAGTGTACAGTCTTTGCCTTGAGCTAAAACATAATGAACTGAGAATATCTGCAGTGCAGATGTTTACAGACTCCAGCAAACCTGTAATTTCACAGGGTTTTACTTTGTTTACATCACACTAAACCAGTAAAACAAATATTTTAATAATAACTCCAGGAACACTAATTATTTCATACATTTTACGTATGCTTTCATGTTGAAATGCACAGTCAAATAAACAGATTTCTACAAATCCTTGTAGAATTGTACATGAAAGGCCCGCATAACATTTGGCAGACGTCCTTATCCAGAGTGTTTTACATTTTTTTTATCTCATTATACAGATTGGCACGCTGTCCAGGGTGTACCCTGCCTCGTGCCCAGAGTCTCCTGGGATACGCTGCAGGTCCCCGCGACCCTAAATACAGGATAAAGCGGTATAGAAGATGAATGAATATCTCATTATACACTTGATACATTTAAGGGCCTCACTCAAGGGCCCAACAGTGGCAACTTTGTGGTGGTGGGATTTGAACCTGGGACCTAACAGATGAATTATCTATAATAATAATTGATCATTTATTAATTATCAGTGGAAATAGAATGAGGGGTTTAATAGATAATAACATAACGATAAACATCCTGTGATTACCATCTTAATGGGTTGCCAATGTTTTACTGTTTGCAAAAAACAAATCCCTTCAATCCCACCCACAAAGGTGCTTGCACATGACGTATGAGTCATTAGAAAGGCTCAGTAACTTGAAAGACTCTAAGAATCAGAGTGTACATATAAAGCAGAAATGACTTCACAGAAAACTGGTCGAGGATTTCAAAGTTTGTCTTGAAGGCTTTAAACAAGATTGTCTCACAAAAGTATTGTATTAGTAATCAGCATGGAGACAACAGACGCCTAGCGACTGTGGAAAAGCAGTGAGTCATTGTTATACATGCAAGAACAAGGATACGGGGTGATCCGTTTGATCCTATAGTTACATGCAGTGCTGTACAAGGAGGTCTATAGGATGCTAGAGGCATGATCATTGTTTTTTCCATGAATAATACACTGAAAAAAGGACTTAAGATTTATTTGATAAAATCCACATAACAATTTGTACGCATAGATTTTAAGTACATTTTATTGCTCCAATATTAAGTACAACTCAGCCGTCATTGTCACGTAAAATCTACTCAATAATGAAATTAACGCTTATGAAGAAATCAAATAAAAGTTACATAATTATATTTAATTCACAAGTTAGATTTATTTAAAATAATCAAGTAAAGTTAATTTATTGTTATATCAGCAGGAACCTTGTTTTTATGAAATTATTAAGTAAATCTTACTATCCTTTTGTTTTGTCAGATTTTCCCTTACTTGGATTTATCAATTTATATTACTCCCTATAATAATGTGAATTTATGTTTTGTAAAGAAACTGTAATTATTTAATCTATATCTTTCCCAAATCACACAACTGAAATATTATTAAACTATTTATTCACCAACATTACCGAATGTTTTTGACATTAACAGTTGTCTTTTTAATAAAAGTGCATTCAGCTAAATTTTCAGTAGAAACAAATGCATGGCACCAGGGTCTGAAAAACAAAATTGTGTAAAAAAAAATAAAAAATGTAGAAAAGAAAAGAAAGTACAGCATCGTTTAGGAATAAAATAGAGCAAAAAATACATTATTTTGAAAAAAAAAAATCAGTATTGCTTCAATCACCTGTGCTGACTTCATTATCACACATCATCATTTCATATACTTTAGATTGTTAAACTTTTAGCAATAATCGTGCATCAGTAAAACATTTGTAGAACATGACATGAGATGGCTACACTCCATAATCTGATTGCTCTGCACCCTTAAAGTGTCAGGAAATGATGAATGCTGAGTTTGTATTTAGTTCACCCAAACATGAATTCTTTTAATAATTACTGATGTTACAAACATTTATGTTTATATGTATTCATTTGCATTTGGTACAGTATATGCTTCTGTCCAACCTCCCTGTAAATGAACAGACGCAGTTTGTTATACTACAACAATGGTATAAAACACTTAAGCACTATTTTATATTTTGCAATGGAGAACAAATGAAAATAACAGCAACATTATAACAAGCAAATATGTATATAGATTTATACTTGCCTTGATATAATAACTTGAACAGTAACTTCTACAGAGTCCTAAATAATTTTTCTGCACTGTATCCAAATTTTGACAGATACAGTAATCATGTTGATAGAAACATCTGTTAACAGGATTTCGCATTAAATAAACAAATTACAGATTAACATTTAAATGCAGCATAAAAATCATGAGTTGTGTACAGAGTGAGTGAAAAACAACACAATGCATATTCATTCATTCATTCATCTTCTATACCGCTTTATCCTGTATTTAGGGTCACGGGGACCTGGAGCCCATCCCAGGAGACTCAGGGCACGAGGCAGGGTACACCCTGGACAGGGTGCCAATCCATCGCAGAGCACACACACACACACATACACACACACTCATTCATTCACTATGGTCAATTTTGGGAAGGCCAATTAGCCTAATCTGCATGTCTTTGGACTGTGGGAGGAAACCGGAGTACCCGGAGGAAACCCACCAAGCACGGGGAGAACATGCAAACTCCATGCACACAGAGATGGGAATCGAGCCTGGCTGGGAATCGAACCCGGACCCTGGAGGTGCAAGGCGACAGTGCTAACCACTACACCACCGTACCACCACAATGCATATTATGATATGAAAATCTCTTCTTCTTTTTTCAGTGTAGGCTTAACACAAACAAAATCCTTTACTCACGCAGACTGTTTCAGACTGTTTTGTTGTGCCAGGTGGGGCTGTTACTGTAACTGATACACATGCACTGGAGACACATGCACAAAGTCTAGGTGCTTGATTGCATTGATTGCATATTGTTAAGATCAGTTTAAGTAATGTTTGCTCTGCTACTTGCTCATGTAATTATCATGGAAACCAGACTGTAACCAGACAGATGATGAGGTTTGTCTTAAAATGTATATAATCATACAAAACTGTTCACACCTTGTACAGTGGTACCTCACCATGTGCTCTGCCTGGCAAAAGAAACTGTTGATACATGAGAGTCAAATTATTGACCTCCATCAAATAACGAAAATAAGTAACGAAATTTTTAATTAAAAGTGGAATTGGATTAAAAACCATCCAACACATTATTAAAACTTGAAAGGATTGCGCTGATCAACCTCATGAAGGAACAGTGATCAGAAAAAATGGTGATGGTAGATAAACAGCTATGCTTAGTAGTGAACAGTAGGAGCATTTCAATACACAGTGTGACTAGAACTCACTGGATTGGGACTAAACAACTGTGCTGTTGTTGGTCTTTTGGCTGCTTCTATAGAGGGGTCGCCACAGCCGGTCTGCATAGGTTTTTTCGCTGGATGTCCTTCCTGTCACAACCCTCCCATTTTATCTGGGCTTGGGACCAGCACTGCAATCCATGGCTGGGGTTTACTGTAGGTACTGAGTGGAAACTGGACCCAGGCCTTCTGCATGGCAGGCGAGAAACCTAACACAGAGCTACCATTGCCCCGTCTAAACAACTGGGAAAACCACTTGTTAATGAGGCTTAATTGAAAAACGGATTTTATTTGCTAGCAATCATAAGGAAATAACTTTAGACCCGTAGAAAAAGGATAATGTGATTTGATGAGTCCAGATTAATTCTATGAAGCGATGCACCCATCATGCATAGCGCCCAGTGTACAAGCCTCTGGAGGCGTGATACAGAAAGGATTACTGAGCAAGTGGAAACTTGTAATGATACTGTGCTATGTGTGAGTAGATTAATATAAATGAATGAGAAAAATAAATTGTTAGGCTGCTCACAGCAGCTCAAGTAACGTCAAGTGACAGACTCAGCATGTCTATAAGTGAGTGCTGATTAATAGGTGTGATTCTCCTGGTTGGTGGCCAAACTCTGAATAGTTTCTCAAGTGGCAATAGCTGAATCAGCATGCCGGCAGGTAAAAGCCATGAAAATAAGCTCCAGTCATAGTGCAAAGAACACAAAGCACCCTGCTAATCACTTAGTCAAGCCGCACTTCTCTGAAATACTGATAAATCAATGTCACAATGTCTCATATAATGGCACTTTTCCACTGCATAGTACGGCACGACACGGTTCAGTACAGCTCACTTTTGGGGCGTTTTCCAGAACAGTACCTGGTACCTGGTCCTTTTTTTAGTACCACCTCAGCCGAGGTTCCAAGCGCGCCGAACCGTTACCAAAACGTGACGTGTAAACTCCGCTGGTCACTGATTGGCCGGAGAAAATCGTCATTACTGCGTCACCGAACTTGCGACACGAGACACAACAGAACCGCTATATTTAGAAACAGCCAGAGAAGGATCGGACGCACCTTTTTGTATTAACCAAACATTTTCTTTGGCTGCCATCAGCCTCTTTTGAAACAAACTCCTTCGTCTCGCTGTTAAAAACATCCACATGCCGAGAATGAAGAACACCATGCCGTCGATATGCTCCATTGTTGTGTGTTTTGTTTGTGGCGCGTTTACGATGATGTCACGGCAGTAGAAGCGCCGCGACTGTAACGACACGTGAGTAATCCCGCCCACTCTAAAGCGGTACTAAACTGCAGTGGAAGCGCAAACCGAGCCAAACCGAGCCGAACCGAAGTGAACTGTACTGAACCGTGCTGTGCCGTACTATGCAGTGGAAAAGAGGCATATGTCTCATATAAGTTCTTTATTTTTTGCTGTCTCAATTTTTTCCCCACTTTTCCCCCACACTGCCTCCGGGCTTGTACAGTGGCCACTACTGTATGCATGATGGGCGCAACACTTTATGCACTTCGCTTCTTACCCTCAATCACCCTTTGCTCTGGAATATGGGCAGTCTAAACTCATCAGACCACACAACCATTTTCCCATTGCTCCAAAATCCATTTGGTATGCTTCAAATTGAAACCTTTTCCTGATTAGTCTCACTAACAAGTGGTTTTCTTATGGCCACACACCTGTTTTTTCGTCCCAATCCTGTAAATTTCCCTCACATTATGTGTGCATTTACAACCTTCTACTAAACATAGCTTAGGCTTTTACTATTGATTGTTTTTTACCATGCAAATGCACCATGATCATGATTTTATTTCCGACCACATTTCTTTCATAACGTTGATGGTTCAGCACTACCCTTCCAAGTTTTGAAGAGCTCTGAACCCAGTTCCAGTCATTTCAAATCTCCTTAGTTGCTTTATTTGCTTGATGCAGCCCTTAAATTTGACCCATTGGGCAACTTTTTATTTTTTTTTTCAAATAAAATTAGAATTTGAATACCATGATCACAACACCAATCTAAAAGGTCAGTCTTTGATGCAAATTAATAATTTATGGGTTTAATAAAATGAAATGTGTGCTTTTAGTCATTTTTCATAGTTTCTTTAGTTTCTTTATACAGTACAGACAAACTGTGGTTAAATGCTCACACACTAGTGTTTATCAAAAAGAGATTGGATAACATATTTATATGAAACTTTCTTATAATGCTAGTCTAATGGCAGTTGTTAGACTTTCATTTTTCATGAACCTTTATTATAATATTACTCTAATGGCAGTAATTAGACTTAAATTTTTATGAAAATGTATTATAATGGTAGTCTATGGGCAGTTGTTGGGCACATTCATGAATGTGTTCAATTTATAATATTATATTCAGAGTCATGGTTGCATTACATATGTAAATTGGCAAAATTCAATAACTGTTCGTTCATAATGGGTTTTGAGAAAAAATTTTCTGTGCAAAAAATGGTTTGAATTATTGAATTGAATAATGGTTTAAGACTGGTTCGATGAGCAGACATAAACTAACTAAATAGATTTAATGATGGTCATGTTGAAAAACACTAGAGACTCCATTTAATACTGTATAATATAATATTTTTTTTAATTCGCCGGGGAAAGTGCAGCATAAGCAAAGAGATTTGCCGATTCTTAAAATGTTTTTTACGCTCCACTGTGGCTGTTCCTCAAGGCTCTCTGGAGTGTCCATCATGCTCAGTATGGGGTAATTAAAACCAGGGCATAAGACCAACCTGGTTACTGTTGAGCTTTTACTGAAACAGGAGTAAAAATCACATTTCAAGCAGAAATCACATTCATGTATTTATTCAAGAGTAAAAATGCTATAAAAACTTTTACAATAGTACCCCCCCACACACCACCACACCCTCTCCAACTCAGTTCACACTGACTCTCAGTAGGGAATAATTACTGGACACTTGACAGGTAAATGGGCAACTGGTCCAAGTCTTTTCATTTGAATGGCCACTAATAATGCACGTGTGTTGAGCTGCTTTTGGAGGGTGTGGGACATCCACACCTAAAATGACCAAGAAAAGAAGAGCTTGAAATGATAACTTTTTTTAAGGGTCAAAAAGGGCACAGCCCATTTCATAATGATGGTTCTCTGCTTTCCATTGTCTTTTCAACATTTTTCCACAAAGCAGCAAAGCCCTCTGGGTAGAGAGTGTTAATCCAACCCCAGGCTTTTAGTGCTTAAGGCTTTCAGGACTTAATTAAAAGTAGGATTTTAGACCAATGTGTCACACAGCACACAGGGAACCTTTCGCTGAAGAGACGAACTATGGTGCCACATGCCAAACAAGAAGAATATGAATGGGATGTGTTTGAATTTGAATGATAATTGGATTTGGATAATACTACAACTATGCAGTAGGTCAGATGTTCTCTACATTCATAGCCGGCAACATGGAAAGATACAATGATGTAATGCATTAGATCTTTAGACTCAGTACCAAATAATAAAAAAGGTCTCATACACTATAAGGGTTCGATTTAAGTGATGACTGAATTCCAGATGGAAATTTGATTGTTACCTTTCCTAATAGTGAGTTGGATGAATATGTGAGATTATATTTATGTTGATGGGTTTTAATATCACATAAGCATTTCAGACTTCTTGTCAGATTGTTCATTCATTCATTCATCTTCTATACCGCTTAATCCTGTGTTCAGGGTCGCGGGGGACCTGGAGCCTATCCCAGGAGACTTCGGGCACTAGGCGGGGTACACCCTGGACAGGGTGCCAATCCATCGCAGGGCACACACACATACACACACTCACACACCCAATCACACACTACGGGCAATTTAGTAGCGCCAATTAGCCTAACCTGCATATCTTTGGACTGTGGGAGGAAACCGGAGTACCCGGAGGAAACCCACCAAGCACGGGGAGAACATGCAAACTCCATGCACACAGAGACGGGAATCGAGCCTGGCCGGGGAATCGAACCCAGACCCTGGAGGTGCAAGGCGACAGTGCTAACCACTACACCTTGTCAGATTGTATTATTACATAATATTACTCAGAGGTTGAAAGAGTAATAAAATTTTGTACTCAAGTACAAGTACTGTTACTTCAGTGAAATTTTACTTAAGTACAGGTAAAGTTACCATTATAAAAATCTACTCAAGTAAAAGTAAAAAGTATACCTTTGCATAATAAAGCTGTTGTGTTTGTTGTGCTTGAAAATCAAAGTGGTCACTTAAATATGGTGTTACGTCCCAGTCTAGGGTCAAACAGCAAAAGAATGGTTCAGGGTTCTATTTTAAACTGTATGGAAATGGTGGTATATGGCAGAAAGAACTAGATCCAATCTTTAACTGATGAAATAATGAGGTTTGTATACACACACACACACACACACCCACACACACCCACACACACACACACACACACACACACACCAGGAGGAGGATCAGATTCAGGATGGACCCAGGCCAAAATAATAAACAAAATGGTATTTATATTTAGTAGCTAGATTACCTGCAAAAACAAAATAAAACACACAAACAAAAATACAGGTACCTTCCCGGACTCCCTAAACCAAAAACAGTGAAATTATCTACAAATATATACAAAGACCAACCAAACCAAAGGGACAAAGCAATAATCAAAGTCAATTGGAGGCAAAAAGTCAAAACCGGAAAACACAACCAAATATCAAAACACCAAAATCACACTCTTTCATCTTTCCCGCGTCTCTCTCCGGGTTATATATGGTCGCACTAGTCGATGACGTCACTCTCAGGGCGGAAGCGACCGTGTGGAAGGTCAGGAAGATGCCGATGTCAGAAAACCTGGAGTGGAGTCTGGAGCGGCGCGCGACCAGGACATGATACACACACGCGAGCGCAAAAGCATAATATTTGTATTATTTTAGCATTTTCATTCATTTATTTTTTACTCAGTAGCGAATATGATTTAAAATGTAGCGAATTACAATACTTCAAACAAAACGTACTTAAGTAAAAGTAAAATTACAGATTTTAAAAAACTACTTTAAAAAGTAGAAATGTGAGTAAATGTAATTTGTTACTTTCCACCTCTGATATTACTCCACTAATTTGGGGTCAAACAATATTACTAATGAACTAGACAGTATTTGGTGTTGCAGAAAAACAGTGGTGCTTAGATTCCCTTATGCTGGATGCATGGGTGTAATTTACGAATATCTACGTATGTGACATGAAATTTATTTATTGGATTTAGTGCATCAAATCATTATTCACATAAACATTCAAACATAATTCAAGGTTACTAACTTTACTGTACAAAAAGTTTTAAGTTGCCTTGATTTCACTGCACTATATTACCATAGTGAGCAATATGAATATGTATACATATGTATAAGTTTAAAAATATAATTTGTGTGACTTTTAAGCATATGATAGTTATGTAACTACAAAACTCACCTAAGAACATTTTTTAAAATTAATTACACTATTAATGTTACGTAGTTTGATATGAGGTCTCATTTGTGTTCTTAGATTTGTTTTTGTAGATACATGATACCTAATTAAATGCCATATATATATTTTTTAAGTCTTGTTTTCTAAGGTTAAAGAATGATGACATTCGATGTTTCCAAGATGATGTGTAACTTATTAACTGTTTTAATATGTGAAATCTGTCATCTAGATTATACTGTATGCCAAAGCCAGAAAGGTAATATAATAGAAAATAGTTGGCTGCACAGTTGTAAAAAAGTAAGGGATGAAAATATAGAGGTACTGTACATAGAGCACACCCCGTACGCACACTCCAGACACACCACCACTGCTTTCTTTGCTCTAAATGATAGGGCTGAGTGATGACATGTCTGTGATCACTGTTATTAATAATAATAGCAACGTCGCTCACATACGGAAATGCTGCAGTCATCTTCTGGCACAGAAAAGAGGAAAAGGAAAGATTAAGGGAGGGTGAGGACGTTAGCAGGCCTTTGAAGGTAAGAGCGGAGTTAGTGGGCAGTTTGTGGGGAAAGGGGGTTGGGGGGGGGGGGGTTCTGCTTCGTGTCCAGACATGCAGGCTGAGCATGCAGTCCAGGTGAGCTGCACCTGGGGCACAATGACATCATTAGTGTGGAGAGAGGATATCAGCGGTGGAGAGAGCCTCACGTCTCTCTCTCTCTGTCTTACATACACACATACAGAACATGCTGGAGCCATTATATTCACTTAAAACGGCTAGTAAGACATGTGTGTGCGTACATGTATGTGTGTATGTGTGCATGGTTGTGCGTGTGAAATGTCCCATAAAAGTATCTGACAAAGAGGCACGTCGTGTTGAGATAATCTGAAGTGGTCTGTTTAGTGTAGCAAAGGCCCGATTACGCAAGCAGCACTGTTAAGATAAACCAACAGCTCAGGTTTGTAAAACTCTGTAAAACACTGCATACACGTCAGTACAGTATATATTTTACTTGATTCTGCAAAGAATAATCTTGCATTATATATATATAAAAAAAATGCATCAAGTGAGCACCACACAAATCATACTTATCAGTTGCTACAGCATTATTAAACTAATTGCACACTTTCTTGTTCTAATAGCAGAGTATTCTGGACAGTGTCTGTGTTGGGGTCTGCCAACAGCACTGCTATATTCAGTGTGAAATTGTAAAACTCTTCATTGCTGAATGTAAAAATGGGAACAGAAGCATCAGACTTCATTCAGACTACAGAGGTGTCAACAAGTCATCACTTTGCAAGTATAAGCACGTCCAAAACTTTTAGCTTCACATATCAAGCTTGTCTCAAGTATTATGCATGTCAAATCCTAAGTAAATTCCAAATCAATATGCCTGAGTCAAATCAAGAGTTTTTTTTTATTTTATTTTTTTTTAGGTCTAACACATATTTTCTACCACCCCTTTGTTCATGTCTAGCAGTGTTTATGCATTTATCACAATCATCACAGATCAACATAACCTTTCCTGAAACATACTATATGAAAAGACTTTATACTGAAGTTTTTAATATACCATCATTACCGACCTTCATTATGCCTTATGGATGAAACAATATATTGCCATCCACTCTGTCAGATTATTTACTGAATTGGAAAATATTAGAAACACTATAAATAGTACATTTATATAATAATTATATATAGAGTATAAATACTGTATATCATTGGAAAAATGGGCTTTATATATAACGGATAAAACAGGAGACATGGTACTATGTGACCTGTTGAAAAGCATTCCTAAGTGCTTCATCCCTCTTATGATCTTGTATGTATGCCAACGTTTATTATTTTAGCAATTATCAAAGGAAACATAATCCCTATCAGTTAATGTTATAGTTATGTTTAACATTGTTAAACATACATAAATGAAGACTGGCCTTTCTTCTTGAAGTGAATAAAATGAAAAAAAAAAAAAAAAAAAAAAAAGAAATGCAGTTTGAGTTTAAGTTACTGAAAACCTGCAAAATGATCTACGTAGCTGATGTTTATCATGTATCAGAACTAGAATTACAAGAAATGCTGATGGAGAGTTCGAGTCAAACCGGGACTTGTGATGAAATTTCCTACGAATTTCTAGTTACAGAAGAATTCAAGCAAAATACGGTAATGTGACTCTTAGTTGCTGTAAAACATTCAAATTCAAACAATCAAAAAGTTTTAAAGAAGGCTGTAAATCTATGAATGACGATCGCGGGTGAGGTGGATCTGAGCTTACTACTGTACTGTACATTCAAACATTCAAAGAGTGGAACGCTTAATGGTATCCAAGCACTATTGAAATGCTGGGATAAGTGCATTAGTGCATTATAAAGAGAAATAAAGAAAGTTTCATTCACTTTCATAACTGTGTTTGCACTGGTAGACAGTGTCATCCTCAATTTTTTTATGTCATACTGTAAGCGGTTCACGGGCGTTCCGTTCCCACCAAAAGTAACAGTAGGCAGCGTCATCAGTTTATTTTGTTTTGTTTTTTTTGGGGGGGGGTTTCTTCCCAATCTAGTCGTGTCCAATTCCCTCCTGCCACTAGGGGGGGCTCCCACATTAAGACTACCTAATTACCATTCAGCCAGGAGGGCCGAGGGCTGTCATGTGTTTCCTCCGAACCACGTGACACCAGCCGACCTCTTTTTTTCAAACTGCCCGCTTATGCACCGTTGGGAGCGGCGTAACACACTCAGAGGATAGCACTATCCGCTCCTTCTGCGTGCATGAGCTCACAGACGCTAGGCACGTTTGATGCAAAAGTAAGGGCTGCCAAAACATTGTAGTAGCATAAGTTGATCGCACACTCCATTTGCAGGCAAAGGTAGCACGCAGGTGTCAGGATCTGCCCCCGAACGGAGACTCAGGTAACCTCTAGTTCAATAAAAAATGCAACTTAAATTCCAGTTTAAATACAAAAATAGATTCAGATATATAGATAATATAGATACGAATATTTAAAGCACTAATAGATATAGCTAGTGACATTGTGCAAGACGTAAATAGACTTTATTGATAAAATATATGCAGCAATAGTTACATTTTGGAGCAAGTAAGGCATCTTTCAGGAGGCCAAGTTCAACAAGTTCATGATTCTGTTGATGTTTCACCCGTTACTTTAAATTGAAGCAAAACCATCGTCTTTGAAAATCAGAAATTTTAAAAGAAGGAAACAAATTATAGTCATAATAATCACAATACATTGTAGTTTTATAAAACTATGGGGGTTTTCTTTTAACAGAAAGAAACTGGCAGAACGTAGCAACATGAGCACACTATTTCCATCATATATACTGCATGTGAAGGATATATCAAGATGTAGAGCTTTAACCTAGTTATACAGTAGAAGACTATAAATTCGATGAAGAGATGTTTATATCATTCCATCTTGGTAAGTGTTGCATTTTGTGTAGAGGATTACATACAGTATGATTGATTTTCAGTTTAGGTATTTTTAAAACGGTTTTGGATCCTTCAAAGGACATTATGATTTTGCTGTGTTTATTCCAATAAAAATTTAATGTCAAAAATTCAAACTGCCTTATGAAAATGAAGTTGAGTCATGTTTATTTTCTGAGCTAATTCAATGAGTCCTCACCAGTGTTATCTCATAATCTAACCATGAGGTCAACTGTTTCCACACGTGCTGCCTCAAGCAGGGACTTGTGTATATACACACACACACTCACACTCACACACACACGCAGGCAGCCACCTGATTGTGCAAACTCAATTCCTCACAATAACACACCTGCCCAAACACACTCAAGCACAACTATCACACAGTACACACTGTTCTGTTTCTAATGAATAAATACTTCAGCAAACTCGAGGAGACTTTTTTTTTTTTGGATGTAGTGGGGGGGGGGGTGGTTAGAGGAAGCTGGGGGTCAGAGCACGGGGTCAACATTTCATTTTCTAGTGCTTCTGAAGCAGTTAAGAGTGAAGAAGCTTGCTCAAAGATGTAACATTGGTGGGATTTAACCTCACAACCTACTGATCGATTGATAAGAGGTCATGATGGTGTTAAACGTTTTGAGGTTGAAAAAGCACTAATAAAAAAAAACAGGCGGAAATGAAAGTGAGTTCAGCTACACTGCTTATCTTCAAAGGATACTGATAACAAACAGATAACAAACCACAATGTTAAAGTTGCATGGCATTTCCAGTGACCCATTATTTTCTCCGCAGGGTTATGTGACAAGAACACTACTTGGATTAAGGAAATGCATACTTTGCACAAGATGCTTCTCTAATGGGTGGCATGAAGGTGCACAAGGTGGCATTTCATAAGCTATGGCGTTTCACATATCCCTTCCAAGGTGGTCTGGATTTTCTCTCGGTTCTTATGTTCCACCATCTACTGTAGTTGTGAATGAATATTTGGAAGTGTGCAAAATGCCCTACAATGGACTGGCCTCCCATTTAGGGTGTAATACTACCTCACACCCAGGACCAAAAAGAATAGAGGATAAACTTGTTACAAAAGACAAATGCATTAATGCATACACGAAGTATATATAATAATTTTCCTAAAAGCATGGGCTAATTCACAGACAGAGAGGTGTGAAACAAGGCGTAAAGAAGGAAAGGTGTGTGTTTGATCTTAATTCTACAAATAAAATGTTAGATATGAAAATTATTGAGTGCATTCATGTTTAAGGATTGTGCATGATTTTTAAAGGCATTATATGAGAGCATGATTTTTATACAATATTATATGATACTCAACATCTCTAGTGGAGAAAACTCTACGTGGTGTTTCAGTGATAAGTTGCAAAGTCAGATATACTGTACAAAGCTCACATGCAGGTCTGCTAAAGATACTGCTAGGAGATCAGTGACATTACTGTCTCCATTTAAAGTGCTGTATACCTCCTTAAATTTCAAGGAATTGGAAGCATGTGATGTCCTGACATGAATACAGTGACAGCTCTAACCTGCATGCTGCTGCTGGAGAAATGTACTGTATTATTATTATTTTTTTATTTTTTTGCACACATTTGCAACATGATCTCCGCCTTGCACAAACTCCTGACATTCTATGCATGATGTCATTCCTGGATTCCTCAACAAGTCACATCCAGTCACTCAGTCAATACCAACTTGTCAGGAGGATATGAGACGATGATGGATGGATTTAATTGGGATCTTTGTTTTTTAAACTTCTTCAAGAAACATATTGTGCTTTCAAACCAGTTAAAGTGTCTTTGGAAGCTGAAAAAAAAAACTTGTTGGATTAACATGCAAACCTTAAAGCTTGCATTTACGTTTGAGTCTCAGCTTTGAGATTTTTAACATGTTTTAAGGTTCTGTATGTCGTTGTAGAAGCGCAAGGTCGATTGACACGAATCTGACGTGAGTTTAGCAAAAGTTAAGCAAGTAAAGCAAAAGTGGGATATACAGTACAGTATATACAGTGGGATAGTGGGATATACAGTACTGTACAATGTGCTGGTCAGTTTGTTAAATGAAAATGATTCATCATTCACACAGTCCTGGAGTATATCTGTCATCAAGGATAATAACCTCCATAGATGTGTTAAACTGGTCATTCAGTACATTCAGGTTATCAGCTGACTTAATTTTATTGCCACACAACATTCCAGTGCCTAGATATGACCGACTGAAGCAATTCCACATAACACTGCCTCCAAAGGCTTGGACAGCGCCCACTACAGTATGTATGATCACTTCATGCACTCACTCCCCTGCTTAACCCTGACGCTCTCATCGCTCTAGAATAGGGTCGCTCTGGACTCATCAGACCACATTTTCTATTGATCTAAAGTCAAATCTTTACGCTTCGTATCAAATTGAAGCCTTTTTTCATTTTAGTCTTACTAACAAGTGGTTTTCCTATGACTACTCAGCTGTTTAGTCCCAGTCTTGAGTTCTTGGTATCATTATGAGTGGACATGCTCTTACTTTAAATATTAAACACAGACAATCAGGTATGATTTTTCTGATCACATGACTAAGGTGTTGTTGTTGTTGTTGTTTTTTTTTGCTTGATGCAAGTCCATAATTTGACAGTTCTAAAAAAATTTTTTAATTCTGGTTATTATATTGATAATATAATTTGTTAGAAAAGAATGCAAAATATAAGTATTTTTATTAGTGCTGCCAGACTTTTGGGTCATAATCTATGTCTATGGTTTTCAATTCAGTGATCATGCTAATGGAAAGTAAAATCCATACAGACATAAATATGTGTATGTGCACGGCTCAGTGTAGAGATCTATTAGGCAGCAGCTCTAAAATATTCTGGTATTAACTGTGGGTCCAAATTAAAAGATTGTTTTTTAAAATTCCTTACTAAATCCACATCTATTTACTTTTAAAGGTGTTCCACAAATAAAGCTTGATTCAATTAAAAAGCAGATTTTGTTCCATTTGCATAAATAATGTTTGATGTAAACTGTCAGCAGCGTTGTGTTCCTTCAGGAGATCCTCCTCCTTCTTTCCTTTCACAACGTTTCATGCACGGCTGAGATGTAAAAGCATTTTTGGCACGACGTCTGATCGAAGTAAACACTACAGAAATGTGACTAAAGTGCATTGCCGTTGTTTCTCGCTCTTCAATTTAAATCACTCAATTTATGGGACGTTTATTTCCGCTGCTGCTCTCTGTGACATGCTTGTTCTTTACTTTGCAGTTCTATTCATTTGGCTCATGTAAGCAAGCAAGTGTGACTCAGAGTCGTGTTGCCAAAGCAGCGAGAACATCTTTCCAGAATCTGTGCTTTGTGTTGGCCCTCTGACCCGATTAGCCCTTCTCCCTGAGGGAAGTGGAGCGTGGTGTGAGGAACGGAAAGCAGATTTGTGAGTGTGTTTGTGTGTCTTTAGGGGAGGACGTGAGGGGAGGTTGGAGGAGTCATGCAGTTTCAGGCCAATAAGTCATCACGGGACAAAAAAGCCTGCAGAAGATCAGATAGCGATGAGTGAGTGTAAGGAGAAAGCATTCTTTCCAGCAGTGTACGTGGCCTGGCCTGTCCCATGCACACTGATCTACTGACCCTTTAGCCCGGTATTATATAGAAACAGTACAGCCATTTCCTCTCTCTCTCTCTCTCTCATTTAGGAATTTAATA
Source organism: Channallabes apus (assembly GCA_030522415.1). Taxonomy (NCBI): domain Eukaryota; kingdom Metazoa; phylum Chordata; class Actinopteri; order Siluriformes; family Clariidae; genus Channallabes; species Channallabes apus. The sequence goes on from CM060126.1 coordinate 26,348,705, forward strand.
GTTCTGTGGTATAAGATGGTAAAACTCTGATACACTAATAATTTATAACACAAAATATTTAAAAAAAATCATAACTCTCACTGACCTCATTATTACTGTAAAGTGTAATTAAGTGCACACTTAATAATTATTAACATTTATATTTAGTGCCAAAGTGACCTGCTTATTCCATGTTGAGATTTATAAGTAAAATAATACATTTTGGTCCTTTTTAAAACACAGTTTCAAACAGAGTTGCTTTCTTTGGCACACTGCTCAATTATCCTGTATTCAGGGTCGCTTGGACACTGGAGCCTATCCCAGGAGACTTAGGGCATGAGGCAGGGTACCAGTCCATCGCAGGGCACACACACACTACAGGCAAATTGGGAACACCAATTAGCCTAACCTACAGTACATATCTTTGGACTGTTGGAGGAAACCCACCAAGCACGGGGAGAACATGCAAACTCCATGCACACGGGAGACAGGAATCGAACCCGGACCCTGGAGATACAAGGCGACAGAGCTAACCACTACACCACTGTGGCACACTGCTAGCAAACCTAAACATTATAATGATTATTGAGTATCATAAAAAAATTCTTCAAATATTTCTGCTATACTGTATTACCAACTCCTAATAAAGCATTAGCACACAAGGTTTTCTACTGACTTATATTCCATTTCTAATGTCAGAATGCCAGATTATGCATCACATATTTAACATGTGTGGTTCATAATTTGTAATGATACTTTATTAACTATAATAATTACATTTAATAATTATATCAGCCATAATCTCTCTTTTAAATAGCTTTTAATGATAGCTAATTGCCTAAATGCGTCAGTCAAGGAATTTTAGAAGTCAACATTCTGAGTTGCGTTATTAGAATAGCAGATCATAAGGACTTACAGTATTAATATCACTATATTTGATTCGAGCCATCTTCTTTTCTATTTGACACATTTGTCTCTAACTGCTAATCTCACTAGTGTTCTAATCACAGAGTTGGCTTTAGATACACTGCAACCATGACCAGGATAAAATGGGTCCTGAACAGGAATGAATGAATGAACAAATGAATGCACACATCTTATTAGACACATGCTGTAACAATGGAAATCTCCACAAGAGGAACGACAGGTTTAAACTAGTCCTCTGGTGAACAGCAGGATCTTTCCCCTGGCTCTTGAAATACAATAGGCTTTGACATGAGCTTTGATGTCTGGCTATATTTTAAAAAGCAAAAACGACAGAACAAATCAGTTTATCTCATATATCCGGTATATATAGTCCTGTGTCCAGACTCCCATGATTGCACATCTACAATTGATTGTACTTTTCTGAATAATTATCTACAATAGAACAATAGCCTTGACTATTGCCCAACAATTACACTAAGAGCATTTCTTTTCATAATGGTGCTCTAAAAATGAAATAGACACCCCATTGAGGACAGTTCCATTGCACTCTCTTGCATACCCATGAAAGTCAAGTTTTCCATTGAACAGTGTGAATGGCAGTGATGTGAGAAGGAACTGGCCTTTTCCCCTTTCCCCCACAGGCTAGAGAAAGCAGTAAAAGAGAGTGACACAAAGCCAGAAGCATTTTATTTCCCAGCAGACTTTTCACTGGCCACACACTCTGCCCCAGAAAGCCCCTCTTTCAACCAATGGTCTTCCAGGCCATTTCTTTAATTCAGAGTCCTGATGCAGCTTCGACTTCTTTGTGGCAGGCTTCTGTGGGTTTGTCGGCCTGAGGTTAGACTCAAATGCCAACGTGACATGAGAACGAAATCTCTAAAAAGATCATTAAGATTCACAGAAACATAGGAGGAGGGGATGGTCGGCATATGCTACACAACACATCCATCACACCGTCCATCTTATTGCCTTCCAGCATCCACTGATTAGCCATAATATTAACACACAACATTAACACATTAACATTGATATCAATTATAATCCAGTAAACTGGTGACAGGATCATGGGCACCCAAAAGCTAGCTTGTCTGGTCAAATCTGACAGAAAAGCTAATGTAGCATACTTGACAAAAAAACTAATCATGGCCATGATAGACAGGCACCAGAACACCCAGTGCACTACAGCACACCATGCACAAGGCCAGATAGGCAAAGAGCCCAAGGCCACCAACCAGCCTCCAAACTCCCCAGATCCCAATCTGATCAACCACCATGGGATGTGCAGACAAACAAGTCCTATCCACAGAGGCCCCCACCCCCACCCCACAATGCACAGCACCCAAAGGATCTGCTGCCAATAGCCCGGTGCCAGACACCGCAGAACACCCCCAGCAGTTAAGTTAAATCTTACCCTAAGGTGCCAGAACTACCCCAGTGCCCCAGTGAAAAAAAAAAAACACTTTAGTGTATTACAAATATGTTGAAATCCGTGATAATACACTGCAAATATACTAACAAAAAATTGTACCATCAGTTAATATATAAAAAGTATACTAACATCATGCTTTTACCACATTTTGGGATTAAACTTTAAATATACTTAAAAATAATTGTATTATAGTACACTTCCAAAAATATATTATTGGAAAATATACTTTAAGTGTAAGGTTGGTCTAATTTCCAAAGTATACGTATTTAAACTTGTTTTTCAATATATTTTTGGTATATATATATTTTTTTAAATATGCTCGAAATAATCAATGTACAAATGTACAGAAAGTTATACATTAGAATACAAATTATAATATACTGTAGTCTCAGTATATTATCAGTTAAATTTAAATGTACTTATTAATATGTACTTATATGTAGTGCACTACTCTCTCGTGCGTGCGCGCGCTTTTAGACTCGTTTTTGCAGGCTGAATCTCTCTCCCTCGCGCGCGCGATCTCACACTCGTTCTTGCGCGCTGAAAATCACTTTTGCCCGTTCAAGGTAATTTACGTTTTTACTCTGTCACTCTTCTGTCCGCTCACTGTCATAAAGCGACACACAAACTGCAGCAGCGTTGTAAACTTTGCGACTATTCCAGCCAACCGGAGACTAGAACCGTTGCGCCCACCAGCCAATCAGAGGCAGGAGGCGGGCAGATTCGCACTGTCCGTTCTCTGATTGGCTCCCCAGTTCTCCACTTCTAGTTTGAATTAACGGCTGAAGCTGCATCATCGCGTGCGTTAGTTCGTATCGTTATTATTTTATGTCTGTCTGTGTTCACACACCAGGTTTAAACTAATACTGTACCTGTAGATTCTAATACTAATGTCTGTCTGTGTTCACACAACAGTTTATATTTTAGTTTGTGTGTTTGTAAGACAACCTGGCTTTTGTTGAACACAAATAAACTATACAAGTAGAAGTGCTTTTTTGTAACCTTGTGCAAATTAAATCTGTTGAACTCATGAATAAAATCTGCCTCATTGCTGATGTAATGTGTTTCAAAAACATGTTATAGTGTAGAAAATGCATTTAGCTTTTGTAAATTATCCTAAACACTTAATGAACTGGTAACACATTTGCAATACAGTATTATAGAAGGTTGTGTGTACTGTATGATACAATAAAGTCTATTTGTATTAACCACAAAGTGTACTTTTTTAGTATTTGTAATTGACCAGAAGTATAACAGCATGCTACTGCTGCAATAAGAATATACTCATAGTACATTAATCATGTATTTGTAATACAGTAAAAATAGCTGTAATGTACTTATAATACATTAAATATATACTTAAATTGTAATAATTACTGTCAGGTATGTACGTTAGTACACACACAGCCATATACTTTAAGTGTACTAAGTATACTTAAAGTTGTTCCACTTTAGCACACAAAAGTATACTTAATACACTTAAAATTGTGCTTTTGTACAATTTAATTACAACTTAAATACACTTAGTACAAAATTAGTTGTTCCAAAATAGCAAACTTCAAGTATACTAGTCATTAGTCTGGCTGCAAGTACATTTAAGTATTCTTTGGCACGCTAGGATTTAATATACTTAGCATACTTTTTTTTTTTTTTTTACTAGGGATGGCACAAGGGGATCCTACAAAATGCTGGACATAAAGTATTGCATTGTAATGTAATGGCTGCTTGGTGTATAGAATCTATCCTAATACTGTAATAATATTTAACCAAAAACCAGAATGTCATAAGTCTGGTCATTTTTCATCAGGCATATGTCTGAGAGCTCCCAGAAATGACCTGCTGGGAGAGTGGATCTTTCCAGGTGATGGTCTTTAGCTGTTGACAGAATACCCTTTAAACAAGAAGGGTGAGGTAATAAACAGCAAGTAGGAAAAGCACATTTTGTAAATACACAGTAGAATCAAATGAAATGGTAACTGAGTTAAAAACAAAGAAAATAACGACAATATGCATTATGCCACATTTGGTTTATTAAGCATTAATCAGAGAATGAGCTGGTAAACTCTCATATTAACTGATTTGCAGATATACACAGTACCATTCTTGTATCTTAATGACTTGTTCAGCGATGAAAAGCTCTACCAGGCTCATTAGCTTTCAATAAAGTCGCAAGTCTCAATGATATGTGGCTGAATATGTTTTCTTCCCAACTCATATTGACAAACATGGATGGCATGGTGGCATCATGGTTAGCACTATGGCTTCGCACCTTCAGGGTTGGGGAACACACTCATTCACACACCACAATTTGGGAACTCCAATTAGCAGCCTAACCTGCAGGTCTTTTGACTGTGGGAGGAAACAGAGCACCCAGAGGAAACCCACCTAGCATGCAAACCAGTACACCACCATATATATCGCCTAGGTTGCATTCAAAAGTAATGAAATAATGAATATATTTTTTTATTATATATAGAGAGATTATTGCTCAACACTGTACAGTAGCTCAGCAATACTCTGTTTAGATCTTTTCTTCGCATCACCGCAGCATTGTCAAAGTCACCGACAATTTCTCTCTCACTTCATACAGTACTCCCGTAGAGTACAGTGGGTTATTTGGACATTTTTGTTTTTAAATGATGTCTTTTACACACTTGCCACACCTCTTTCTGACCTTCTGCAGGTTTGGAAGTCTTCTGGAAAGTTGGAGAAGAAAGCCACACGCATTGTCTTATTTATTAAGCATTAATCAAAGCAATAATGCATTATAAGCTTAAAGCGTAATCTGCGGCACGTTTGTATTATTTGATATGTCGTTCAAACCAGAAAGACCTCTTTTTGAGCTTTATCCCATTCTTTTTTTCATTGCTGATAGACCATGCCAGTCTCGTTTATGAAAGACTTAACAAACACAACGGAGATTAGCCATATCTCTCAATGAAGTTGTGACTCAATGCTGTAACTTGATTCAAGGTGGAAAATGATTCATCATTTTAGCACCATCGTTTTGGATTTAGCTCAATGCCTCAAATACACATTCTGTCCTCGTTTTTCATGCTTCTATGAGGTCATTTAAGCTACAGGCCCTGACATGTCTCTTCTGCTGTGTATATATATGTGCTCATAGAGCATGTATGTGCGTATATGTATGTGCATGTGTGTGTCAGAATTAGACTCCACTTAACCCTAATCTGTCTCCTGCGTTAACGAGTCTGTCCAAGGCCACACTTGCTTGGCTCCTCTGCAGTCTAAACAATATCAGCCCTTAGGTGGAACAGAGTGGTACCTCATGGGTTTGGTCTCTACCCCAGAGTAGGAGGCCATAATGAAAGCACCCCCTCTTTTCCTTTATTCATAGTTTAGACAACCTTAAGAAAACATCCGTGCCCTCACACGAAGCTTCCTCCTCCTTTTAATCTCCTAGACAAAAAAGAGCTCTTAAAAATAACTGAAGAGGTTCGGGGTGGGAGGGGCGGGTGTGTGTGTGTGTGTGTGTGTGTAGGGGGGTGACGGGTATGTCTCAGGAGAACAAAGATAGGGAGGAAACCACAGAGATAGGGGTAGAGGGCTTTGTAATTTATCACCTGTTGCCCCGGGCAGTCTTGCATGATGGGAGCTCTGAAGCTGTGTGGGTGTGTGAGACAAATGAGGCAAGAAGAATATCAATTTCTTGGTCATCCTTTTGATAAGCAGCATAAAGACAAAGCATAGCGAAGAATTTCACAATTGTGAAAAAAATCTGATTTCATTCCAAGAGAAAATATCAAGTCAAAATTGTTATTGTGTTTGATTCAACAATCATGATATTGCCCATAAGTTTGTTGCCCCTATAAATGACTCGGTCAAACTTTTCATAGAACTGATCAGAACATACCAAATGGTTTGCTGGGAGCATGTCATGTCTCAAATAAAATAAGGATAATAATGGAAATCTGTGGATGTGCATAGGATAGGAAAAGATTCTCAATGCTTTAGGCGCCACCTTGTGGTGAACTTGTGAAAAACAAGCATATTGCTCACTTGATACAAATGGAATGATGCTTACATTGTATACTAACTCACTCATTGTCTATACCGCTCTATCTGAAAAGCTGGATGGGAAGCCAATCCATCACAGAGCATACACATTGTTGCACACATTGCGGGCAATTTAGGAATACCAATTAGCCTAAACTGCACGTCTTTGGACTGTGGGAGGAAACCGGAGTACCCGGAGGAAACCCACCAAGCACGGGGAGAACATGCAAACTCCATGAACACAGACCCAAGGTGGAAATCAAACCTGGATCCTGACGATGCAAGGCCACAGTGCTAACCACTAAGCCACTGTGCCACTTGTATTGCATTTCATAGAATAATGTTCTTCATGACATGCTGGTAATACAATATGAATAACAACATGTTCTAAACTACTACTGACTACTACGAGTAGCTCCTATAAGCTTTCGAGGAATGTACAGTAAAAAACAGATATGATTTGAAATTACTTGTGTGTTAATAAAAAACAGCACATTAATTATACTCTGAGACCCTGTACTGGTTAAGCGGGGTGTAGGGAATGAGTGATTATACAATAATATGTTAAAGATTATTGCAATAAAATGTGAAATAATCTGTGAGGAAATGAAACCTGTGACTGTGGGACCACATCTAAAGATCCCAGGTGAAGATGCACAGGATATAGAGAAATTGACATTAGTATCATAACTATAGGTCCGAGTCATACTGTATATATTTTATTGAGTAGATAGGACACAGCCAGCAAAATTGTGGTTGAGCAGCTATGCCATATTAATTGCCATATAAGTGTTACTACAGCATTAGTGCTAGGTTATCAATTTGTGACATTATAATAACAGTTACTGGCATGAACATTGGTACATTATTTTAAATTGATGAAAATACTGTAACACCATTTGATAGATGTCACTAGTTAGTTTGGACTATGCCTTTTTTTTTTTTTTTTTTTACATTTCTGTTATACTTGGTCCTTTCTATTTTCATGCAAAAACCAGGAGCCTACATTTGGTTTTTGTTTCCATCTGAAAACTGGTCTGTCATTTAATATGTTGCTTTCTTTTCATTCATTCATTCATTTTCTATATCTCTTAATCCTGTGTTCAGGGTCGCGGGGGACCTGGAGCCTATCCCAGGAGACTTCGGGCACTAGGCAGGGTACACCCTGGACAGGGTGCCAATCCATCGCAGGGCACACACACATACACACACTCACACACCCAATCACACACTACGGGCAATTTAGGAACGCCAATTAGCCTAACCTGCATATCTTTGGACTGTGGGAGGAAACCGGAGTACCCGGAGGAAACCCACCAAGCACGGGGAGAACATGCAAACTCCATGCAGACGGGAATCGAGCCTGGTCGGGAAACCCAGACCCTGGAGGTGCAAGGCGACAGTGCTAACCACTACACCACCGCGCCGCCGCTTTCTTTTCAGGCATGCAAATATTTTTCTGTAATGTAATTTATGTATAGGATTTTTCAGGTATGTTTGGAAATATTAAATGGTTTTCTACATGATAATGCAGACATGATATACATATATATAGCAATATTTATACTAAAGATAATATGGTGTCTAAGACATTTGCACAGTACTCTTCATATAATGCCTAGCCAAAATATCTTGTTGGACCACCTTTTGCTTTGATTACAGCCATGGAATCATTTTGATAAGCTTAAGCAATGTCACAATATTTATTTCCATCCGAGTCACATTAATTTCTCTCCAAGATCTTGTATTGATGATGGGAGAGACGGAGCACTACATAAAGCCTTTTCCAGCACATCCCAGAGATTCTCAATGTGGTTAATGTCTCGTTCATGGTGGCTAATCAATTAGTGAAAATTATGTTACATGCAACCTGAAACCATGCAACTGGAAGAACTTGACCGGCCCGAACAGAGCCCTGCCCTCAAGACCGCCGAGCACCTTTGGGATGAACTGAAGGGAGACTGTGAGACAGGCCTTCTCAGCCAACATCACCTCATAAATACTCTACATGAATGAATGGGCACAAAAACACTCCAAAATCTTGTGGACAGCCTTTCATGAAGAGTGGAAGCTGCTATAGCTTATAATTCCATATTGAAGGATATGTATTTGGATACAATATCATTGCAGGTTTGGCCAAATACTTTTGTCCATATGGTGTATATACAGTATATATGGTCTGAAGTAGATATAGCTGATCCAGGGTCAGCTAGAAGCCGTTGCCATAACGTGCGTAATGACGCAATCGGCGTGTGCACGCACGCACTCGGCTTGTTGTAAAACAGGAAGCGGTGTGGTGGTAGAGGAAAGTAGCTAGCCTGGAGGCTAACGTCATTGGAGACTGAGTGCCGTTAACCGGAGTGACAACAGAGTAATTTGGGAGGAAAAACTGTCGCCACGCCATTGGGTTCAGCTCGGTTTAAACGTGTGGTCGCCATGTCAGAGACATACGGTAAATTTATACACTTAACGTACTTAGCGCGCGCGCAACCTAGCAAACAGTCGTATAGCTCTCTATAGCATCCTGTACAGTCCTCCAGCTAGCTTGTTGATGCATCAACAGAAACCTCTTGGGGTTTTGACAGCTAGCTATACACTAGATAATACAACATCCTGCCTTCGTGTGCTTCTAGCCCTCAGTGGTTTTACAGATCATACAAGACTCAATATCTGTACATTTAACCATAGTTCTGCTTTTGAAATTGAAAATGACCAGCTGCACTTGTAGATTGATAGAAAGGATGTTAAGTAGCTCATATTTTCTGTTTGTCAGAATAAAACTGATGTGTAAAGCCCACTCTACACTACATAATGAGCAGGTGTACTTAACAGCTGTTAACACATAAGGGCATTTACTGTGGTTAGATAAATTACAACAGCATGAAGGTGACATCAGGAGCCAGGACAATGCTCTTCCTAACAACATAAAACCATCAAACTCACCTGGCTTTACCTACAGCTTTACATGCCCATGGCCTGCACATCTAATCAGGGCTTTATAAATGTCTCTTTCAGAAAGTTGTGCCTGATTACTTCCTCCTACTATTTTTTTTAAACACCCATAGATTTGTGTTAAAATGTGTGCACTGAATAATCCTTTGCTATTACTTAAATATTTAACACTTTGTTGACTTTCCTGTAGTAGCTCTTCTGCATCAGAAAGCCCCGGTCGTTACTCCAGGGACCGTTTTTTTTTTTTTTTTTTTTTTCCCCCCCGTCTTTTTTTTTTTTTTTTTTTTTTTAAACAACGGAACTGTAATTTTGGCTACATGTTGGTGTAAAGCTTAGCACTGTTGCCTTGCACCTCTTGGTTTCGTGTTCATGCACACAGACCCAAGGCGGGAATTGGAGTTTGCATGTTCTCTCTGTGCTTGGTAGGTTTCCTCCGGGTACTCCAATTTCCTGTCCAAAAGCATGCAGATTAGGCTAATTGGTGTTCCCAAATTGCCTGTAGAGTGTATGTACGTGTATGTAATGTGTGCATATGTGTCTCATTGATGAATTGGCACCCCGTCCAGGGTGCCCGCTATGTAAGTCTCCTGGGATAGGCTCCAGGAACTCAGGCAAACCTGTACACACGATAATGTGGCATAGACTGTGAGTGAGTAAGCATGAATTATAAGTCTACTAAGGGTAGGGGTCAGTGGTTAGGGTTATGAGATGAGATGAAATGTAAGTCACTCTGGATAAGGGCATCTGCCAAATGCCACAAATGTAAATGTAGAAAGAGGGATTACAAGATAAAAATAGAAATGTCTTTTGAATCGTCACGTCTTACCATGACCAACATTTGGTATATTCCGGTCTGAAAGGAAGGGGAAAAAAAATAAGCAAGTCATAATAATAATGGCGACACAATTTGCTATTTGTCACAAAACTCAGTGTATATTTTCTTTCTGCACATGTTTATATAGTACTGTGCAAAAGTCTTGAGCCACCCCTCATTTCTTGAGTACAGTCCCTGTACCTGACCAGTTACAAAGGAATATTTGCTTGTTTGTTAGATAAGCCGCTATGAAATTTGATCTATGAATTATTCAATCATAAAAACATCATCTAACTTAAGGCTTGAACCAGTGAGAAGCAGATGATGACCGATGATCATCATTTAATATAACTTAATATAACGAAATGTATATAAGTGAAAAAGTATACTCTTCTTAGGTTGAGTGTGAGTTTGCAGTTTGTTTATAGTCTTATGGCATGCACAGTAAAGGATAAATCCTGTTTCTGGGTATTTTCCCTCTTTCTGACATCAGTTTCAACCCCTTTACTCCAAATATTTAGTCTGCTGTCTTATAAAGATTAGGACTGTCATTGAATTTAACAGGAAAATAGATTAACATTAAATGTGATAAGCGTTCACTGGTGCAGATTACGAGTTTACGAGTGGTGAGTTTATGTACGGAGGTCAGTGTTGTCGTCGCCTGCTGAAACACTTATCAGGTTGTCTTTGGTACTCGGTTGTTGCTTTTTTATTTTAACGATTTAACAAGAAAAACTGGATACCATTGTGTGGTGTTAATACTTGTTCAGGTTGGATTTTTATATAGCCTGATGATATACTTGGTGTTACTCACATATCAGGTAGAGCCTTATTAAATATCTTTAAATGTCTGCACAGTGAGTCTTGCATGTGGTTGCTTTACTATCTGTACAGCTCTTATGTTTTATTGCCTCATGTATTTGAACTGTACTCTAATAAAATATTCATGTAGGTGTCCATTTCAGCTTGCCCCATCCCCTGTCTCCCCTGCTGAAATCCAGCACCTACAGTGAATTATGTACATCTTCCCAAGACACAATAATGTTCCTATTGATCTCTTTAGCTGCTTCGCCTGTCCAGATGAGGCAAGCATCGCTTCTATTGCTCGTGTCTGTGCCTGGCGCGTTGTGTCTTCTTAACAAGTTAAAGCTGGCAATTTCACCCTTACTTGTAAAAAAAATAAAATAAAAAATGCTACTGTGAGCTACTTTCAGAACCAGATTTCGTAATGCAGGGTTGTGGTGCGCCGTTCTTTATCACGAGATTTTTATTATTTTTTTTATAACTTTGAGTGCACACATTTGGAGATTATCCATGACTGTGCAATGTGCGCAGATGCTAATGGCGTTTTGACAAGCTTTTATGCGGTTTGGGATGCATCCCAAGTGTGTATCGTTAAATGCTACGATTTCTAAAATAAAGGATAATTATGGGAACAAATATTGTACTTTATTGTGCATATCAGTGTGACTGTGTCATCGTAATCTCATGCAAAGTTGTCTGTGGTGAAGATTGATGTGAACCCACAATGAGTCCACTAACGATCTTAATAAATTTAACCAGCTATAGTACTAATATAGTGTAGGGGACAAAACCATCACATCACAACATTTTATCAAGTTCAATGTGTATCATGCTGTCCAGTGTGCGTTTCTCTTCCATCCTATGAAACCATACTCAAGACGAGGGTTGTCTTAACATCTAGACACAAAATTGAAAAGTGTTTATCGAAGAAAAGCAGACGCTTTAGACGACTTGGTCTAACAAGTTTTCTCAAGTTAGCGATCAGGAGTTCCCTAGCTAAACAGTCAAGGACCAATCAACTGTTCAATGAGGACATAAACTTACCTCAATCAGTTCTTAATCCCTTTTGCCTGTAAGATCAGATTGGATATCTTGTGCACCATCTTTCCCCTGATTGGCTTCCTGCTCAAGTCTGTTTTCGTGCGGTCGAGATATTTAATGATGTATGTGATCAAGTATGTCCCGACATTTGGTGACTGTGAAGCTTTATGACTGTGTAAATTTCTTTTGGATGATTTTTCAGACCTTTAGAAAATATTAAGATGTATAGTTTATTTTTAATTTTTTTTGTACTCTGAACTTTTTTTTTTTTTCTTTGATTTCCAGCAAAAAAAAGTTTGTGTTAATTTAGTGGTTTTCAATAAGGTCTATGATAGCTTACTCAAGGAACTCTGTTTAGTATGAGGAAAAAATTATGGGTTTATTAAAAGATTGGAGCTGAGTCACAGTAAAAAGCTGGACCTGCTGTCACCTTGGTGCTTTTATCGAGTTGGAGCACGGAAGTCTTTTCGATTGCACAGCAGCTGTGTAAATACACAGCTCGAGCTTTTAGTCTGAGTTGCCATTAAAATCTTTCAAGCCGTCACAGCTTAGATTAGGGAAGAACACCAGGTAAAGATTTATTAGCTTTGACAAAGTATTGTTCAATGTTTCTGTGTTTGTGGTTAAAGCTTCTCAGACATGTGGAGTCAGTTGTTAAGAGTTCTCAAAACATTAGATTTTTGTGATGTTTGTTTAAAGCTAGTAATTAGTAAAGGAAAGTAGCACATTGACTCATTTTCCTATTTACTGTGTAGGTTTTTTTCCCCTCCTCTAAGCATTGAGTTTGCAGAATAGAAATTCAGATTCGGTTGTTTAAAAAAAAATTAAAAATGGCACTTTGTGCGGTGAGAAGGAATGTCGGCTAAAGGAAGGCATGATTAACACCATATCATTTTCCGTGAATGCTTAACGTTATGTTGTTGGAGTAAACATGGCAACATTAAACCTAGCAAACGTGGAGTGTTGCTTAAATTAGGCCAGTAAAGGTTTTCCATTAACAATGGGTTTCTTATACAGTAAGAGGATATATTATAAAATGCAGAAGGGATAATTACTGTAAAGTATTTACTTAGTAAGTTATTGAATAATAATAATTGTGATGTTGGTTTTTGATGCTGAAGGAAAGAATTAGAGATTAAAGAATTTGGTTTTAAGAGGAGATATTTGTAGCTTAAATCAGTGATGTAATTTGTTTTTCCAGGCATGTTTTTTTGTACAGTCTTCATATGTACAGTTTAGAGTAATGCATCTTCTGTGTAAGAATGAAGTAATAAATCAGCGTAAAGGACCTAGGGAATTCATGACACATAATCAAACCAAAATTCATATCACTCAACGGTCACTCAGGTCAACATGGGTGTAAAATGATACAGTTTGTTAATCTTTATCCTAGTCTTGGCTTTCCTAATCGCAGAAGCATGTAACATGCAGATAAGTGCTCGAATATACTACAGGCTCTCTGGTGAGGTTAGTGAGCAGAGTTAATTTTTTTATTTTTTTTCCCCCTGGGTGATTCAATAAGTCATGGTGTTGCTACGGTAAAATGTAGATTTAATTTTGGTTAAAAAAAAAAATTCTGGCCCGTATTTGAATGTGAGTCATCATGGTTAATTGGTATAATGTAATATATTAGAAAGCATATCGCAAGTGCAGAGTGTAATAGTATAATCACAGTATGCCTTTTTTCTCTCTACCGCAATAAACACATTAGTGTTAAAATCATCTCTCAGGTTCATACAGTTGCAAATCCGGTCACATCTGCTTACTGTGTTCAGACCAGCACAAAGAGCTGTATGGACATTCTGTGCTCACGCAGGTTGACCGTGACTCCCCTACACATTTGCAAACCTCTGGATCAGATTATGAGAAAATGGCATCATCTGACCCTGTCACAGGGTGTGCGTGTATGTTTCCGTTGTGGGTGTGATTTTCTATTTTTGGAATCTGGGGTTGAAATCTCAATGATGATGCTGGTCAGTTAGTCATCTTTGACTTTCAAGATTAATCTCTTTGCAAATCTTATCGCTATTTCATCTACACAATTTATTTATTTTTCTTTTAATTTGCAGTAAAATGTTGTCTCAGGGTTTGGAAGAATGATGGCATACTTGTTTTTAGATACCCAGGATGATGGGGATTAATGGCGTTATGTAGAAAGCCAACCACAAACAGTGTGAAAGTAAAAGATCAACACTTGGATGGTCGGACAATACAGAGTGAATACACCTTTTTTTTCCCCCATGCATTTCAGATTTCCTGTTTAAGTTCCTTGTGATTGGCAGCGCAGGGACTGGGAAATCCTGCCTCCTTCATCAATTTATTGAGAATAAATGTAAGTGCTTTATTAGGCTTGCTTACATTCACACACTCAAACATTTACATTTCATAATGACTTCTGTCAAGAGTGACAAGGAAAATGAAAATTGTATAAAAAACAAATGAGCCCCATTTATCAAACTGAGTACAGATGATTTTCTAGACAATTAACTAAGAGCATTTACAGTAATGTATTGTTGATATCAGTATTAATTTTTAATTTGAGAAATAAATTCTACTTGTGAGTTTGTGTAAATGTATGCCTTGATTAGATAACTTGATCTTTACTTATATTAGTGGCATGGGGTTATTACGAATTTTTATTATATTTAGAGCATTTAGCTGATGGTTTATCCAGAGCAACTTAAAAAAAAATTTAAATTTAAATTTTTTAAATTATCTCTAAACTAACCCTAGTACAATACAAACAAATAAATGATGTTTGTTTAATATTTATAAATGAAAAGAAATCTAATTTATAATTATAATGAGTTATTAATCATTAAAAATAAAATGTATATACTCTGATTTAATTAAATAAATGCATAAATAACTCACTAAATAAGTTCACTAGCGCTGGCGCTAAGACGTTGTGGTTTATTATTGACAGTCAGTAAACAATAATTACAAAATAAAGAAATTTAGCCAACTCATACCTGTAAATGAAGACAAATAAAACTCATTATTTACAAATTAATAAATTATGATAGAAGAAAAATCAACATATACACAGAGGATGAGATCGGTCTGTACATCGCTGTAAACCGTCAACAAACTGATGGACGATTTAGCACTCGTAAATGCGAAGGCAATCTGTGTTTAAGAAACTTTTGTATATCTGATGAAAAATTTGAACTTGGTTTATTTTATGGCATCATTTAGTACAGTTTTTGTCAAAGCTTGATAAATGAGGCCCGTTATGTGTACAGACTGTTCCTGAGAAATTAAACTGGGCTGATTTGTGGTTAAATATGAACTATGAAGTATTTTACTGGCTCAACATCAACAGCATGAAATGCTAGTAATACGGTATATTCAAACTGGATGTATGATGTTCCAGTCAAGCAAGACTCCAATCACACCATCGGCGTGGAGTTTGGGTCGAGAGTTGTCAATGTTGGGGGTAAAACAGTCAAACTGCAGATCTGGGATACAGCAGGACAGGAACGCTTCAGGTAAAAGCTCATGATTGGTTGCACACTGTTATAACTCCCACTCTTTTCAAAATTGAATGACATCACCTGTTTATGGTGTTGTAGGTCGGTGACTCGCAGCTATTATCGGGGCGCTGCTGGAGCTCTTCTTGTCTACGACATAACGAGGTAGGACGGAAAGTTCATATGAAGACCTTGACTCTTAAGATATTATTATTATTATTATTATTACTACTGTTGTTGCTATTATTATTATTATTATTACGATGAATAACATAATTACTAGGCCATGTGGCTTTAGTCATCTGTTAGCTTCTTTACCCGTAATTCAAAGACAACATGACTGTAGTGCTCTGTTCTGTGTGCCATGGTGCTGTCAAAGTAACTGCAATGAAAGGAACGGTGTGATGTACAGTGACAGGCCTGTAATAAAATGTAGGAGGCAGCAGCTCTGAAAGATCTAGTTGTCCGCCTAGCTTTGTGCTGGTACCACCTGAAAGGGTGCTGGTGAAAGTGGCGCTGTAAGGATTGTTTCTGAATAATGCAAAACCTTTTCAGGTTTTCTGTGTCTATCATCTTACATTTATGATTGCCATCTTTCCCACAATCTCTAATTACCGACTCCACTCCATAAGCTTAATTGTTTGGTGACAGGGTAAATATGGAGTCAAACAAAAGATCTTGCCTGATGTTCTGTGTGCAAGATGAGTCGTATTTAATTGTTGCTTAAATAATAACATTTAATACCAAGTAATATGATTTATTCCATAATCATTAATCAACAACACAGAAGCTGAAATGCGTGCTGCTGGTTTTCCAGTATTGTAGTTGTTGATCATTTAAACAAGTGTCAAAATTCGGTTCTAGTAAAATGTCTCTGTTTTTTGTGGTCTGTGTAATTCTCAGTCGAGAAACCTACAACGCCCTGACTAACTGGCTGACTGATGCTCGCACACTAGCCAGCCCCAATATTGTCATCATCCTTTGCGGAAACAAGAAAGATTTGGATGCAGACCGTGAGGTCACCTTCCTGGAAGCATCTCGTTTTGCCCAAGAGAATGGTGAGTGCCCAAAATAATATTTTAGCACACATGCAACATCTACAGAGGAATTCCATTAGTTGCAATGGATGTGACCTATAAAGCAGATTAAATTATTATAATGTAGTATACTGAGTATATTTTACCCTGAGAACATTATCTCTACACTGAAACATGGTGGTAGTATTGTCTTACTCATGACCTTTGATTATCACCTGATGTGCCTCATATCACTTATTCTGCTTTTGCATTTTAATCTACTTTTCGTTTTGTCTCAGAGTTGATGTTTTTGGAGACGAGTGCATTGACGGGGGAGAATGTTGAAGAGGGTTTTCTGAAATGTGCCCGCACCATTCTCAATAAGATAGAGTCTGGTAAGCAAACACTCTTATGCAAATCTCTCCACAGAAATTCTGTAGTGAGGTCATTCTTAATGTGACCAAATGTCTGTTAGGAAATGGATTTAAAGGTTTCCTCTGCTGTGTGAGAATTTGTATCTTTGTTTCATGTCTTGTGTTTAGGTGAGCTGGACCCTGAAAGAATGGGTTCTGGTATCCAGTACGGCGATGCGTCCCTGAGGCAGTTGAGGCAGCCGCGGGGCTCCGCTGCGCAAGCCAAGCAGCAATGTAACTGCTAGGGATGGGACACACTTCCTCTCCCTGCACACAACCTCTCCTGCTTCAGGTCAGGCCACAGTCCTTGACACCCAGTGGAAGCATGTGTTGATCTTATTGATTCAGTTAAAAATCATGATTCATTTGTGTGCTGAATCATCCATCACCACACTGACTCCAAAATACTTTTTTATTTATAATTTTTTTAAATAAACCTATTACGTTTGTAATAGAGATGGACCGGTCGATTGGCCAGTGACCAGAATTGCCTTGTTTTCAGTTTGATTGGCCGTGAACAGTGATGGGCCGATCTGCCTCAAATATAAACAATTCTGTACCGAGCACAGAAGCTTCTGAGTGACGCAACAGAGATGCTTCTTTATGGCCTTACATTATGTATTAAAAAAATTACAAATGTTAAAATCCTGAGATCTGCCTTTTTCTCCAAACTCTGTGAGCAAATTAGTCTCACACCCACCCATTACACATGTTTACACAAGTTAAAATTAGCCTAAAACTGTGTGTGTGCATGCTCAAATATTGAATTAGGATCTAATAATCGTAATATCGTATCAGGAGCGGATTGGTGATTTATGTAAAAATAAGAAAAAGCTAAAGAATAATACACTGCAAAGGTTATTATCCTGTAATCTAAACAATCACAAAAGTCGTCATCTTTTGGTAGTCATCAGCATGGTAGTAGATTCCCTGATTCCCAAAGGACTGATTTTCGAAGTAATCACTTTTCTATGAAAGTTTTCATTTTCTCATGTCAGAACATGTCTCTTTCTCTCTCTTCTCTCAGCTCCAGGTGTGTCTGGGTGTCATCCACCTCCCCCCTCCCCCACAACCCTGCTGAGATACCTGGAAACATCTGGATAATTTTTTATGAAGTCCATCTGCATCCTGCATCTGCAACCACTGACCTTAAGGAAGTGGCCTAGGGGTCATGGAAAGGCACCTCTGATCAAGTAGAGGCATGGTAAAGGTGGTGTGGAGGAATCGTGCAGATTTAACCTTATCCTGTGATTCGTGTGTGTGTGTGTATACTCGCGTACACAAACACACTCACTTAGTTCCTGTAGAGTAAACAGTCATCAGCCTGATCTCTGTTCACTGGCATCAGCGCATTTGTTGACTTGCATATCTCTTGTTTAAATTTAGGCTTCTCCAATTCCAAGTAGATATTCTTTGCAGTGTCAACATGGTGGCTGGATTGTGCCAGCCTAAGCCAGTTATTCTATCTGCACAGACCAGTTTTGAAAGGTTTACTGTTTCCATGAATATCACTGCATCGCCCTGGTTCTGAGACGATCTTGCTCATATGGTACAATCTTTGTGTTTAGTGTAGGTTCAGTAAATATAGCCTTGTACAAGTCAATTTCCTATACATCACTGTTTCAGTCATGTACCTAAAAAGAATATGCAGCTGAGACCTTTAAGCACAAAGGGTAGATGGTTGATCTGCCCCTCTAGAATCACTGATCATTATCTTTGTGCATATCAATTATTCACTGCAGAATGTCTCGTGTAGGTTATACAATTGATAACCTGCAGAAATCATTTTGCACTGGGTGGGCTATTATCTGATGTATCAGGCTGTTATTTATTGATGTGAAACAGACCACCAACTCTCTGGATGTGGGAAAAGATTTTAATGTATTTAATTTTATCGATTTAATCCTTAAACAGAACGACCGCTTAATGTCATATAGTTCAGTGTCTCCAAGCTGGAACATGGCCCCAAAATATGACCCTCTTATATTGCTAGTAATTGTGTTTTTGCACTTCTGCTTTGTGCACAGAAATCCAGAATGTTACTATCCCAAAAGATTTAGGAGGCTTTTTGCACTGTGTGATCAGTTGAGAATCGCCATACACCACAGAGACCAGAAACCATCTTCACAATACCAGTTGATTTCATCCACACACTCAACCAGAGAAAAGAAATATGTACGGTTTAGTAGAATTGTTTCCCTGCTCTCACGCACACATTTTTTAGCTTCTGTATTTTAAATATCGTCTCTGTTACATGTGCAGGTTCTCATTCTGCTCTTCTTCTTTTTTCCCCCCCGCCCTCTGCAAGTGCACTTTTTGACTGTTAATGTACTTTACCTATAGAATTGTAAAAAAAATAATAATAATAATTAGTAATCTAAATATGATATAGTGACAAATATTATAAGAAGTAATCATTGCTTACATGATAAGAAATGAACTTATATCAGTGGTCCAAAGTTATCATAGTAGGTAGATAGTATATTCCAAAATACTGCAGTTGAATGTAATTCTCAGACTGCCTGCATGGCCTCAGCTCACTGACTATATGTCTTTGTACCTTGAGGGATAGAAGCTGTTTAAAGGGGTTACATTTAGTAAGGATTTAAAGTCTACCTAACATGTTCTGAAATGTTATAAGTACTATGCCTGGGCATTTACAAATAATAAATCACTTGACAACCTTCACCTCTTGACATTAATTTGGCACACCTGCTTTGGCAGATTGTTTATTCTGTATATTACAATTGAGCTCATACTGTACATACGACTCAAACAACATGAGTTACATGCTTAAAACGATTACTGCTAACCAAAAAATGAAACCTGGTCTGTAGTTGTTGATTTTGACAGCAGTGTCTCTGGCTACATCTGTCTTTACTCTGGAGTTTAAAGACTTGCCCATGTACTGCAGAAACTCATCTGTTGCTTAGCAACCAGTGTTTTTTTTTTTTTTTTTTTCCTCCCCCACCCCATTTATGAATGCTGTATATCTGAATCATCAATGATGTAAATACTATTGAACTTGGATTATTTGATTCTTTTGGAGGAGGGTGCTTGTTAAATTTTTAAGTTTAACAATTATAAGTAAAGTTTGCTTGTTTTTTTTATGTTACACCATTTCTTGTCCGGTCTGTTTGATCATGCTGTTGTGACAATACTCCAGGGGTTTCACAATCCTAATTTTTATCAGTCGACCAGTAATTCAGAAAATTTATTTGCAGTTTTCATAATTAAAACAAATATGGTTCCAGGACATATATGGTTATTTTATTCAGTGATGTTATTTCTACAGCAGTGTTGAATTTATAAATCTGATTGGTTATCAGATGTTGTTCATGTTTGTTAAACAGCAGCTCTGACATAAGTGCTGGCTGAAATGGTTTATAAAACTGAAAATTCATTATATTAGCAGTTTACTTGTAGGAACTTGTCATTCTAATAATAAACAGATTAGAAAACCAGTTGTTTAACAAAGTATGTTAGCAATTAGAAGAAATTACAACATAAGTGTTATTGTCATGTGCAAAGTGGTTCCACATGCTGTGAAGTGTTTAATTTGCTGGGAGAGAAAGACCTTTTTTTTTTTTTTATTCTCAACTTTTGAAAAATTCAATTCTTTCAATACAAGATGGCCAATATGGACCCTCATTGTATCATGTGAACAGTATTTGCATTTCTGCTGTTCTTTCCAATTATCACCAGTCTCAGGAGCACATACTGCTCCTGCAATTTTATACAGGATAAGAGTGCATGAGGACCTTTTACAGCTCACCAAGAATGATAAAGTTCCCTCAGGAAAACTCAACACATTGTCTAACGCTACCACTTGTTGGGTAAAAGAGCTGAAACAATAGATTTATTTTAACATGATTGGAATGATCTGATGAAGTATTTACATGGCTAGAATCTTTCTGTTGAACAGATTATCAAAAGTTTACACCACCCCTCTTATTCTGACTGAAAAGTCTGACATTCCTATCAGGCAAGTCTCTTGTGGTAGAAGTGGTTAGACTATGCATTTTATTCTTATTGGGCCATGATGGGTGATTATTAGTGGAATATTAGGGTCCATGTAAGCACAACTGTTGATAAGGAGACATATTTATTTACAATATTAACAACTGCTAAAAAATGTTAATGACTGTTACAGAACATTAAACTAAATCAGAATCCTGAAAACCAATTCAAATAGGTTAATGAGCATGAATTGGAATGCAGTATTATGTTGGATTAATAAAAATAAATGCAGCTCATAGGCATATGTTATGTAATTGAATATAAATGTGGTTTAATCATTCATTCAATTATATTAATTTAATTATATTCATTCAATTTTTTATATATATATATATATATATATGAATATTTTCTAAATCATTCAATTATATTCAGTCCTGTACATACCTCTACACTACACCAATAACCAAAATGTTAGTCTTACGTAGTGTGGAGCTGATTATAAAATTGGCTTAGTTTAGTCGGAAATATTTCATAAGCTTCTTTTTTCAATTCTACATATATGACATATCCACAGTGGCGACTTGTGTTATGTATTAATAGACTAATTTATACAAAACCCACAACATGCAAACACAGTTCTCACCACAAATCCAAAAGGTGCGATCTTTAGTAATACTGCAAAACTTGTGTGAGCATTCAATATGTAATCAGGAAATCGTTGATAAAAAGTGCCAATTCATGTATTTTTTTTTTTTTTAGTACAGCAAAGTTTAACCTTTTTAATAGCTGTTCAGAAACCAACTCCTTGCACAAGAACTACTTTTATGGCTAATGTTACAGTTAGGAGTCTTGTTTAGTATGCTAATACTGTACTAATTTCTTTGTCTTGATGTATGACTTCTCAAAGTGACAGTTACTTAAAACTTTCTTTAACCATGTTTATTAAATATCATCTATTTTTACCTACTCCCACCCTTTAAATACAACAGAATAAGGTATGATACATCTCTTCAATAACCCCCATCCTTTACCAGTAGATGGCAGAGTAGCACAACAGTGTGAACTTGGGCATCTCCTTTCTCCAGATTCCATACTCTGGGCAGCTCATTAGTCATTGCCAACTTAATCGGAATGGATTGAAAAAATATTTAAAATACAACAATCAAGAACACCTAATTTCACTATTTTTATTTTCTTTTATATGGGTACATATTGATCAAAGGGAATAAAAACACATTACCTTCACTCTGTAATCTCACAAATGCATAATATATTTCAGATGAAAAAAAGAAAACATTGAAAAGGTAAAAATTAAGACAGTTTAAAAACATCATTAAAACAACATTGAATGAGCAGATTAATCACAGATATTGATTAAGCTTAGCCTGAAGCTAATAGTACTAAGGAATGGTTATTTCTTGCATGTAATGGTTCAGGTCTAAGCTTAATCAGAATCCTGAAAACCAGTCCAAATAGGCTCGAAGCTGGCCAGCACTGTTGCTATGGAAGCACTAGTTGGGAGCAGAGCCACAGAATTTAGAGATAAAAAGTAGATGCAGTCTTTTGTTGTGTATTTTTTTCCCCTGTGAGGTGTTGTAAGATCTGTTCAGCCTTGCTGGCTAAACAAGCTCCCCATCACTGTCTGTCTTTGTTCATTTAGCCAACATGCCACAATTACTGCTAATAACTCAACTTCAAGGTGTCTTAGATGCTCATATAGCCAGTGGGCTAACACAGAACAGTTGGACTGTGTGCATGTTCGTACTGGTAACTAAGCAAAGCCAGAGTAACATTTCCTACTTGAATGAAGGAAATTATCTTAAATGTGTAATTTATATAATGTGTACAAAAATTCCCAGTAAGTAATGGTGTGTGTTTTTTTCTTTTTATACAGGATTGTATACAGGTCCCCAGTAGTTTTTTTTTTTTTATATAGAATTTCTAGCTCCAATATGGGTTATATGCATCTTGCTGATTTTTTAGCAGCTTAGTGTTAATGGTTTAATGGCAAAAGTACATAAACAGGCGAAAGACTTGAACAATGTTGACTATAGAGGCCTCACCAAAATGTGTCAAATCCTGAAATTCACTGATTAATAAAAATTACTGAAAAAAAAGAGCAAGGGGACAAAAAAACAAAACTGCAGTGCCGTTGGTGAGACTTCATACAAGACCTGACGACTGCAAAGTTGTACGATGCAAGATGTTATGAGGCATTTAAAACTCATGTAATCACATGATAAGGACCATTGAATAAGGTCATACATTGGGGAAAAAGAAAAACAAAACGACAGTTATTCAATTCAAACACCTGAAGGTCTGAAAAGGCAGTTGAAAATCAGAAATCAGGTTCAAGCCATCATATCAAGCTTTATATTTTTCAACTGCATTCAGTCATCTCGCTCAGCATTCTGTAGCTTTTAAATACACACACTTAACATCTTACATAGCACAGCTTTAAGAGGCTGAAATGTTGGGTTATATTTATATATATATATATTTTTTTTTCGTTGACAACATCTATACACAAACAATATAGACTGGCTTTCAGCAGGTTTGAGAGGATGCTGCTGCGGTGGTGGTGCACGGCTGTGACCCAGTGATGTCCCTATTCCAGTGACTGCAGCATGAGCAGCTGCTTCAGGACTTTCGTTTGGCTCGTTTCTCGAATCTCTCCAGCCAGGAACATCTCGTCTACTACCGTGTACACCTGGAAGATGAAAACAAGACAGGTTTGTACAAAATAAAGCAACGCTTTGCCTAAAGGATACATCATGTACGTGTTAACTCTACAAATAATAAACTCATCTGGACACAGAGAGAAATCATCATACAGTCCAATACACCTGCCTTAGTTTTGTCATTTAGAGCTTGGCAGTATGATAGGAGATATCTTAATAAAATTTAGATTGTGCGGCTATCATGATGATTATTAATAATTTAACAATCATATTTTTCTTTCCTTTTATAGTTATTAAAAAATGTCAAAGAATTTTAGCTTCTGTTATCGCTCACGTTGGTATAGAACAACTTAAAACAGTCAATCTATGACGAAATGTAGTTATTTTTCTTACTTTGGAGTTCATAAAGATTTTTAAAGTTTTACTATATCAAAAGACATTTGTTTGGTAGTTTAAATTGTTAGTGTTAAGATTATACACACCATGCCCAATACAACTCCCTTTGTATGAGCTGTTTCTATAGTAACAATTTCAATGAATGCATAATACTGCACCAGAGCTGCTGTTACGCACAATTAGTCAACATATGACCTTTAATTATCATGCTATTTTCTGGCAAATATTGCATTAAGAGTACCTGAAGTCTGTCAGATCAGGCTCAGATGAGTGCTACCAATTCAACACGGCATACAGAGGCACAACGTGAAGTCCTTCAGTGTCTGATTAGATGTGAGAATTCTAATTAGAAGCAGACGGGCTAATTTTCTGCACTACGTTGTCTTCACCGCTCTTGCCGTCGCTGCTGTTGGTGTGGGCGAAGCTTTGTTAAGTCTCGTCCATTAGGCAGTTTTTAAAAATACAATCAGGCAATTTGCGATGCACACTTTATCTTTGCTGAACGCAATTATCACAAGCTCGTCTTAATTGCTTACAGTTTTCCCTTTATATGAAGCCTCCTCCACATTGAAATAATATGCATGTGCTTAATTGTATGATTGTTGTAATTATGCATCGAATACCTGTTGCCATGGTAATCCTACGCTACAGGATCGGTATATTTTTGCGTTGCCGGATTTTCCGGAATACTCAACCTTGGTGTCAACATCTGTTTCATCCTAAAATATGAATACTTTTTTTTGGGGGCGGGGGATTTTTAACTCACCTTGTAGAAATTGAAGACCAGATCTAATTCACATACGTTGTGGAAATATTCATTTAAGACCTGTAGAAGCGTGAGAATTGTAATTAAAAGAAAAAATTGTGAAACAGTGAACAAATTAAATACCATGAAAAAAATACTCCAAAGAAACTGAAATAACTTAACTATTAATAATTTAACAGAATTATAGGCCTGTTCTTGCATCATGCATATACGGAGCACATCTACATCAATGGTGCCCTCTGTGTTTTTAGTAGAAGTAGGTTGCAGTCCTTTTCTTCAGTCCTTTCACAACAGGTAAAGCCAGGTCAAGGCTTAATGCACAAAAGCTATATATGGTTAAAGATGGCGTTCTTTCTGAATCTATACGATATGATTTATAGACAAAGACATACGGCAATTTTCCTGACTGGTTTGATTTTTAACTGACTATTCTTGTTTTTAGAAGTTGTCATAAATTGAGTCTTTCAGTCACTTAAAAAAAATCCTACATTTTACTGCTTTTAAGGTCACAGAACGCACTGAATGTTATTTGTTTTGTTTTTTGCTTTTTATAATTCTATAACCATGATATAGACAAAATTGTAGATGTATCCATCCTCCCTCTTCCGCATCGCTGCGATTGACAGAGGAGGTACAGCAGTATTCGACTCTTCCCACCAAGTGTGCAGAATCAATTTTGCTCCCTTGTTTCCTGTCTGTGAGTCTCTGTGACATCATTCTCCTTAAATGTGTTTGAGCAGTGAGCAAGAACAAACACTAGAAAAAGATGACTTTGGGTAGTCAGGGACCTCTTTAACTTTTTTCCATGGACCCCTGAGCCCCAGCATCGGCAAGTTGCCACTGTTGAGCCCTTGAGCAAGGCCCTTAACCCTATCTGCTCCAGGGGCGCTGTAAGCTGGCTGACCCTGCGCTCTGACCCCAGTTTCCTACTTGGGATATGCGAAGAAGAAATTTCGCTGTGCTGTAAAAAAAAGTACATGTGACAATAATTGAATATTCTTCTTCTTCTTCTTCTATTATTAAAATATGCACCATGATATCGCAGTTATATGGAAACAGCACTATTGTTTTATTTTATTTAATAATGTAACTATTCAGAAGCGCTCAAAATTGGTTGCACTGCATAGCGATATTAATCTCCTGTTATGAGCAAAGGTTATTATAGGGCGAACGTAATGGGGGAGTGCACAGTGCAGGACAGAGGAAGTCCCAGCATTCCAGGTCACTGTGCTCTTAAACTGCTGGACTGCAGAGTCTCTTACACAGGATTACAAATGCGGAATGCACAATGTAATGTTAGTTTTGATCATTTGTAATCCAGACCTAGAGTCAATGTCAATAAAATGATCCAATGACAACCTCTAACTAACCTTGACATTACAGCTTCACCCAGAAATGCTAAATGAATCATTTTTGAAATACATTTTACTGCAGCACTGAGAAGTTTGCATTTAACTGGGTAAAGAGCTTAATTTTTAAATTGACTTTGAAGGATTAAACCACCTCATCCATTCACACGTTTAACTACCTCGTTTGACTCTATACTGTGGTGGTGGCATACAGAATGATCCATTTTGTTTAAAATTAACATTTGATGACTGCCATTTAGTCACAGTCTCATGCTGTTTAATGATACATTAGCTTTAATATTTTACATAAATTTCCAAAAGGTACTGTATAAATGTGAGGGAAAAAAAACATGCCTTCAGAGTTGAAAAATAAGCTATACAAGCAAATAACAGACTCTCTCTTTTTTTTTTTTTTTTTAAAGAAACAGTGGCATGAAAAACATCATTTGCATGGATTTGCACAAATAAAAATTTAATACTTTCAGATTCATGCAAATTATGTAGATCTTGTGCAATTCAATTGCAAATCTATGCCTGCATTGTGTTTATTTTATGCCTTTACATTCCCAAAAGCTTTTGTGAAAATCTTTGATTTAATTATATAAGACCAAAAAAAAAAAAAAAAAAAAAAAAGATTTATAAAGCTGAATATTATTTATACAGCGTATTACCTGAAATGTAAAAAAGGATTATCGACAAGGCTACTATTTGCCAATCGATTGTGAGAACTGTGATTCTAGAATCAAGCCCAAGTCAACACATTTTTGTGTAGCTTTGTTAAATACATTGTGATTCATATCACGATTACGTCTTTTTTTTATTTTGTGGTAATAAGTAAAGATGAAGCTTATTTTAGTTCTTTTTAAGACAAAGTGGGCGGTTTCTGAAGACAAGCAAAGACAGCACTTGTTTAAGATTTACCTCCACAAAGTTGTGAATGCCCTCCAGGTAGGCCAGATTATTGTCAGTAACATCCACACAGATACAGAAGTACAGACCAGCATAGCGTCTGTAGATGATCTTGAAGTTCCTAAACTGCAATGCAGAGAAACACAATCAGGAGATGCTCTTATTCACCACCGACAACACCTCATCACCACTTTTTTTTTTTTTTTTTTTTAAATGTGGGGTAATTACGAATCTGTGTATTTGTTTTTGGCAGCAATTGGTTAACACTATTAATTTATTACAGACTTTCTCGTCACTAAGTATCGTGAAAAATAACCCTCGGGCATTCAGTCAAATCTTACACACTAGGCTCGAGGGTTTCTGGTCTTCACATTTGACATGCAAATTCATATAGAATTCTAATGGCATCAGGAACGTTTAGCTGCAGTAAAGTCAAAAGTTTGGACACACCTCCTTATTACATGGTCTTTCATGAGTTTTATTTTTTTTTTTCTACTTTGTTAAACAATCCTGAAAGCATTCACAATGTGCAATAATCTGCTTTGAGTTGATAGTGAGATGTGCTGCTACTGTACTTATGCTCTGTAACGCCTTCTTAACATTTATAATCCAAGATGTTAGATGATTGGCGATTTCTGAGGCTGGTAACTATAAATGAACGTCTCCTCTGCAGCAAAGGTAAGATTTCCTGTGATGGTCTTCATGAGAGCCAGTTTCATCATGGTGCTTGACAATACTGTTACAGCTGATCTAGGAGTCTTAAAATAAGTGTTCTTGTTTTAACTTAGTTGACTCATAATTTGGAAATCTCAAGTATTGTTCTTGAATGTAGAAAATAAATCCCAACTTTTGACTGTTACTTTACATAACCTGAATGAAAAGCAAGCTAGCTTAGTTGTAAAGGAATTATATAAAAACATATAGAATTTGCTAATATGCTAACAACACAAGCTGTTACGGGGCTGGTTAACTCTCTTCATTTATTCATCATCTTTACTGCTTATCCTGTATACAGGGGCCCTGGAGCCTATCCCAGGACACTTCAAGCACAAGGCAGGGTACAGCCTGGACAGGGTGCCAGTCACAGGGCACACATGTGCACGCGCATACACACATCAACACACTATAGGCAATTTGGGAATACCAATTAACCTAATCTGCATGTTTCTGGACTGTGGCAGGAAACAACAGGACTGTAGAGGAAACTCACCAAATCACAGCGAGAACCCTCGACCCTAGTGTTGCGAATTTAAGGAGAAACATTCAACAACATTACTGTATCATGATTGATGAATTTATTTACTGAAAGTACAAACAGATATGGTTTCATGGATGAATGCTTATGGAGGCCTTATACAGGGTGTGGCTATCATAATAATGGGCCAAAATAATTGGAAATTCTATTGAAGCACCTCAAGCCTCCAGCACTTCTCGGATATTGTGTTTAAAAAGATGGTTTGGATTTAATCATCAGTTTAAAGTAGAGGTGAGAAATTACAGTCGAGTAAAACCGCTCCAGTGCAGAATGTCATCCCCTCGGTCATTCTTTTTCTCAGCGCTTTCCAAAGTTACCCCATGGGTGTTTCTAATCTGTATATGCATACCTATTCATAGTCTATGCCATTTTATCTTATAGTAAAGGTGGAAATATGTTCCTTAATAATAACATCTACCATACAGCATGACATTAACGGTAACCCATCAAATACACAATTTTATCTGGCACCATTTGCACCAAAATAAAAAAAGTCTTAATTAAAAATGACACTATTACTGCTGATTTAACAAAATCTCATACAGCACTTCCACCACCAATGTTAGGTGTAATGCATTACAGAGTAACCCGTTCGAGTACTAAAAAGGTAATCTAACGCGTTAGGTCCGTCATTTAAGTACTCAGTTATTACTTTTTCAAAAATGTAATCCATTATTTCGACAATCTATGTAATCCGTGAACAAGACAGCAGTCATTCCCAATCCCTTTGTGTGTGTGTGTAAGCCATGCTACAAGCCCCGCCCCGATAACTCGCCCCCCCTCTGTTATGCCCCTATCTCACCCATGCAGTTTGACTATATGAAGACCGACACGCGGAAAGATGGAACCCTAAAGCGCCAAAACTCGCAGTCAATCATGATGAACCGTACTTACGGCTACTGCGGGAAACCGGTTAGGTGAGATAGGGGTATTAGTAGCTAATAGATCATGGTCCAAACATTGCAAAGTGATGATGGTAGAATAATTATAAAGGTCTGACTAATACAACATGCATGAGGAATCACAAAGGAGTTTTAATTTTCTGCAATGGAAAAGCACTCAAACTAGTTACTTTTATCAAAAAAGTCATAACGCTGTAATGTAACTGATTACAAAATTACTGTCTTTAAAAAGTAATGTAAATAGTTACTTTAAAAAGAAACATTCCAACACTGTCCACCACATAAAGTAAGCTATTGACCCATTTCTTTTTCTCCGCATAAAAGAAAATCCATTTTACAACTTTAGCGCGTAATACTCATGCAAATCCGAGTGAACACTTTACTTAGGGGTCTTTCCCACATTCCTTTAGGGCTCTTGGTCGTTCGATTCTGTGACGCCACATGTCTTAAATCGTCTATGCATTACCTATGAATGGTAAGATCACGTACAAAAAAACATGCCAAACTCATGCGGAACCATCACAAACTGTCTACAAACTTTCAATATATACCTAGAAAGTACCTACTACACACACCTCATGGTTTGCTGCGATTTCCTACCTGTTAACCACGACATGGAGATGAGTTTTGAATACCTGCGACTACAGAACCTATGAACCTGATGTGCAGTTCTGTAATAAACAGCACCATACGCATTGAAGTATCTATTAGCATATTATTCTACGCTACAATTGTTTTAATTTAGTTTTTATTATAACTCTGACAATCATCCACTTATTTGACATTCTGCAATCTTAAATTTGGGAACGTAGGACAGGCCGCTTACTGTGGAGGACTACATGAGTTCATAAGTACTGTTAAGTGACAGAAAACCAACAGAGGAACATGGGATCAGACAGTCCTGGTTCTGTGGGGGGAAAAAATATCATTACAATAATGTGCCTAAACGATTGCAGTCACCGTTCGTTCGAATATCAATTAAACCCAAATACAGGGGATGATTCGAAATTTGGGGAGCGACCAAAAATGGATAAGAAAAATACCTCTACAAAGTTAGTGTGTTTGGCATCTCGGACAGTCACTACAGCATGAACCTCCTCAATGAGCTTCTGCTTCTCGTCATCATCAAACTGCATGTACCATTTGGCCAGTCTAGTTTTTCCTGCCCGGTTTTGGATCAGAATAAAGCGAATCTACAAGAGAAACAAAACAACACAATCATCATCACACTCTTTTGAACAAAGTACATAAACACAAGTCAAAGTGTGTGTGTTTTATTTTTCAGTGATCATGAAAATATACTAAGGTACATTGATCTGGGAGAGTTTTCCTGCACAGATCTGAATTTGTGTTAGTTTTAAAAATGTCCATCAGGCTCCTTAATATTTTCTGTAACTAATCACATGACAGTTTATCCTAAGACGAGGCATTTTGTGCAGATAATCGACAAGAGAGCCAATTTATGCTACTAAGTCGAGTCTAAAATAAGCTGTTTGTTGGTTCTCGTCGTTTTAGACAATTCTATCGATTTCATGAACAAATAATACTAATATTGTTTTAAATAATGACATATATTACGTCCTTTATGTCTCTGTTCATTCATTACTACTCCTGTTTCTCGTTGCATTAGTTAGCAAAGGCTAACATCGTAGCCTAGCCCAGGCTAGCTTTTCTAGCTTTTTCTGCTAGCGAATAATAGCACAGAATCAAACTTACCATTTTTATGATTTCTCCTTAATCAAATATTTCTAAACTTAGCTACTTAATCAGCCTTTCTGTATTTCAGCGCATAAAATATATATATATTGTGGAGACGAAGACCTTCAATGGGCTTGTCTTTCCTGCCGCTAACCTGTTATTATCGCTACATAAGACGCTAGGGGCCTTGAGAAACACACGGCATTGTGGGTAATGAGGTTTTATAGCGTCAGTTTTTAACTGGAGAGAAACAGAAAAATGCAGCTAGAAAACTACAAGTTCCATCTCCTACGGTGACGTTGACGGTTAGACAATCATGTGAGAGCATTCAACTGTATAGATGGCTGCTGGAGGAAGTGTCATATGTGTCAAAGCTTCCAGCTAGTAGTTTCACCAAAAGATTAATTTCACGAAGCTTTATTTAAGAGTTTTTTTTTTTTTTGTAGTGATCGAGTGGGAAAAGTTTGTGTAGTAAATAGATCCTACATTTACCTGTATTTACCACAATTAACATGGACTTGAATCTTGAATTTAGCTGCAAGGAAATGTGTAAAGGAAATGTGCACAGACAACTGAGCAGAAAAAGAACTCTTTTACAAAATGTTAATTTTGAAACATTTGAAGTTGTTTTTAAAGATAGGGAATTCTATTTCATGTTGTTTTTATATCTTATTTACACTTTTCTTTGCACATCTGTAAATATACATTGTATTTTTTTTTTTGTTGTTGGTTTCTGTGTTTTGTCATTTATGCAGAACACATTTACCTTCTTTAAATTGCATTATTGTTTTATTGTTTAACAATTTAATGTATTGCTTAGTTTCATTAGTCCTTTTATTGTTATTGTATTGTGACTATTTATTACTTTTGTTTTCCTTACTTGTTAATACTGGTTTTGACCATTGTTTTTATTTTTCCTGTTATTTTGTTGAAATTAATTTTTCTCTCAGCATCAATAAATCACTATACTTTGCATTTGTATAGTTTTGTTCTTTTATTATACCTAAAAATAGTTAAATACTGTTCATTTCTGGTTAAATTTTGGAGATTCTGGCATAAAATTGGACGGCTGTCTTCTGGACCGTCTGGTTAAGTTGTGGCTGAGTTCTGTGGTGAAGGTGAGGACATTTTGGCTCTTGTCTGCCTGACGTCTGTGGATTCCGGCACTGGTGTGGGCCAATTATGGCTGATTTCTTTGGACATTGGGAAGATTTGGCTGAGATTTGGTCTGATTCCAGCATTGATGTGGTTGACTTTTGGCAAACAGCATTTGGGCCAACCATGGGCAGTAATTCCATGTGGCATGTAGGCCAGGCTAACACCCAAAACCGGCCCAGAACCAATTTGCTATCTGGGTTGTGGTGTTTTTTTTTTTTTTTTAATTCATTCATTTATACCACTTGTCCTATACAGGGTCCCAGGAATCATGGAGCTTATCCCAGTAAACTTCAGGCACAAGGCTGGGTATACACTAGATAGAGGGCCAATCCGTTACAAGGCACACATGCACACACCACACACTATGGGTAATTTGGGAACACCAATTAGACTAATCTACATTTATTTGCACTGTGGAAGGAAATCAGAGTTCCTGGAGGAAACCCACAGGCACGGGGAGAACATATAAACTCCATGCACACAGACCCAGGGCGGGAGCCCACAGTGGTAACCACTAAGCCATCATGCCACCATATATACAGAGGGGCAAAAAATGGATACACACTTCAACAATTCTTCTTCTTCTTTATTGTATAATGGTGGTTGAAATCCAGTAGGTTGGTTACATTACTGACCAACTGTAGGTCTCATTCTCGCTCAACTTCCCGGCCTCTTAATGTTGATTTTCCAGAACAACCTTCCTTAAAATGTCTAATGCATCCACTTCAACAGTTGTTATCTTTGCCCTTTTTAAAACTCGAATTGAATTATGGCAGCATTGTGTAGTATTATATTTCCTCTAAAGATATTAGTAGTTGCATCATCATTGATGCTATCATGTAACCATCAGAAGACATAAAGAGGCATACAGTATATTTCTCATGTTGAAGGTGCATATATTTTTTGGACCCCTTTGTACACACACACACACACACACACAAACACAGTGCTGTGAATAAGTATTCAACCCCTTCCTGATTTTTTTTATTGATCTCATTTTATTTTATTATAATAAAGTTTAATATAGATTTTATTATTTCATATTTCACTGTCCAAATCTGCTTGGCCCTATGTGAACAAGTAATTGCCCCCTTTCAATTACTCAGCCAAATACATTTTCCTGGCACTATACATGTATATGTATAGTGTGGGGGTTCCTTTACACAACGTGTGATTGGTGTATTGTAGTTAATGCTGATCTTGAGTGGTGGCACTCTATGAGGAATTTGAAGAAAAAGGAAAAAGAAAAGAAAATTAATTAATTAGCTTTATTTAGAAAATAATAAATATGACAGCAGACTGATGGTGTAAAGATTTTCTTTTCATGAGGTAGCTTGTTTGACTACAGGCTGAGAGATTGTCCTGTTTACCATCAACCCTTGTCCAGGCTGGACTTTCTGATTGCACAACTGGGAGACGGAGGAATGCAGCGGCCCTCAGGACTGAAATATTTTAAGTGGAGGAGCAAGAGCAACGAACTCTTTTAATTTGTTGTTTTTACTGCTCAAGAGAATCAGGCTGCCTTAGAAGACATTTACAGCAGTAATCATTTTGGTGCACAGCTCACATTATTCATCAGTATAATTTGCATAATTGTAGCTCCATTGTTTCTTAAATCTTATTTATGTCTAACCCAATTTTTAGCACCAAGCCGTCTGTCACAAACCATTAGTGCTCATGGAAGTATTGTAAAATGAATTTATAAATTAGTAGTGCATTGTTTTTCTTACAAATGTGGTATGAACAAATAAATATATGAAAGCAATCATTTCTATAGATCCACACACACACACGCACACACATATATATGCAGACACATGAACAAGCAGGTTGAATGAGGTTTTAAAAAGTCGGCAACACAATAACAATGATTTAGTGGTTAGAATTTCATTATTATTATTATTATTATTATTGTTGTTGTATTATATCATGTGATTTTATGTTGTGATTATGTATGATCACTTCCTTGGCCACTGATTTGAACGAGTTATTACTCAGCAGGAATCATATGGCAGCTCAGTGACTCACAGTGCCGTGCTCTTCAGTGATCTCCATAATGATTGATGCTCTTGGCTCTAAAACACTTTGGAATTCTGAAACTTAATTTTTATAACCAGCAGAGCCTTGGGGACAATAATCCTGACCCTTATTTTGTGCCATTGATTAAAGAAGAATTTAAGTGCCATGATAAATGGAGATCTCAGAGTCTCCTGAGGTGGAGCTCAAATACATAAAAACAAAAGAATAAAGCAAAGTAAATACAATTACAGTACTTTTTAATCAAATAATAAACTATGCATAAATTCAAAATAAATAAAAATAAAAGCATGTTCTAATATCAGTTCTAGTACTAATGTATAATAATAATAATAATAATAATAATAATAATAATAATAAATAAATACATTTATATAGGTACTACTACTAAACTTTATTCTGTAACATATTGATCACCAAACAAATTCCAATTTGTAAGTAAAAAATACTCATTAACCCTTTCATGCCTACAGTAGTGTCCACACCTACAGAAAGTCAATATTAGGTAAAATATAAGCTAACAAATCGCTTCAGATCATAATTGTAGATTATTTGTAGTAAATAAATAATAAGAAATATACAAAAACTTATAAGAGAAAGATGTATTTTCTTAATGCTATTATTATTATTATTATTATTTTAACAATTTTTTTTTTACAGATGGACAAATTATTTACTTTTTTATGTTATAATTATGTTTGAATATTTAGAATTGAAATTAATATATCATAGAACAAATTATAACCATGATCTGGTTGTAACCACAATCGTTGTGAATATTTAAAAATATGCATAAAAGAGGTTAACGTACAGAAAATAAAGGCTCCATCTTATCAAAAATAAAATGTAATACTTCCATTACTAATATGTTTTTTTAAAGTATTCTTTTCCCATTAATATTTTAGGATTTTTTTTTTATTTCAATTTTTTTTTTACAGATGGACAAAGTACTTACTTTTTAAAATATATAATATTTAGATAGAATTGAAATTAATGTATCATGGAAATGCTAGTTTTAAAAAGAGAAGAAAAAAATCATATATAGTTTAAGGTACAAAAGAATCCTATAAACAAAAATATACCACCACTACTAATTTGAACAAAATTAGATATTATTATTAATAATAATAATAATAATAATAATGTTATGATAAGATTCTTGAGGTTGTCTATTACTTAGGCTTTTAAAAAAATATGCGGTGTTTTATTGTGTATTTGTATGTTGGTGCTACACACACACTGAGGCTGCGCGTTGTTGCCTATTCTATCTATCTATCTATATATATGTGTGTGTGTGTGTGTGTGTGTGACGGGAGGCGAGGCTGGGAACGGGAGAGGATCCGCCATTATTGGGAAGCTGGAAAAAAAAAAACCCGCAGTTACGCACACACGCGTTGTGGCGCGCGCGCACACACACACACACACACACTCCGTCAGGATCGCGTAGGTTGTGTGGAAGTCAGCTCGGATCTGCAGCCCGCGGAGGAAGGCTCGCGCTCGGAGTCTCGCGCTTTAAGAAGAGACGCGCAGAAGTCGGGATGTTTTTTGGGACACAACAAAGGAAATAAGAAGAAGTGGTGAAAAGAGCGTGTTGGACGCAGGGAACACACACACACACACACACAACCCGACACCACTCTCTCTCTCTCTCTCTCTCAACGCCCCCCTCCTTTCCCAGCAGAAACACAGGGAGAGAGAGAGAGATCCGGACATTCCGGCTTGTTTTTCTTCACTGTTTGATTCTTCTGTTTCTGTTTCAGTAACAATAACAGCAACACAAACACTAAATCACGGAAACTTTTCATGGATTCACCATTGTGAGACGGACAGCTACAAAAAAAAAAAAAAAAACTAAGAAGAAAAAAAAACCCAGGAGATCATGAGATTTCTGTGATTAGAGGAGAAGTGTGATTTCTGCTCTTACTGAATCAAAAGGAGAGAAAAAGGAGTGAACAAGGAGTGGAGGAGACACACAGACAGACACAGGAATGCTGTGGTATGTACCAGTCTTTTTCCTTTTTTGTTTGTTTATTTATTTATTTATTTATTTCAAAATCAGGGTAAAACGAGCAAACAAACCAAACTCCAGACTAATTGAGCAGTTCACCAGCACAATGCATTTCTAGCCCAGGTGATTTGGACAGAACTGGACTCCTGAGCAGTAAAGTGAATGGAGCTGGAATGCACGAGAGAGACAATGCACGAAGTGTGTTATGGGATTGGGATCCTTTTTCCTGGAGGCTTTGCCAGGCCATTTACAGACATTTATGGCTGTTTTACTTCCTTTCTGTGTGCCTGTTAAAAGTGTGGACAGTTCTTTGTTCGATCGGCTCAACTGAGTAGTTAAAGAACAGCACTAGTGTTACTTCCAGTCATGGCTGTCATGTATACTAATGGGAGAAGGCGAAAGCCTATTGCAGTGCCATTGTTATTTCTAATAGAGTCCGGTCTAATATAGTTAGAAGATTATTTGGAACTCGGTATAGGTAGATATTGCGTATCTTTTTTTTTCTTCTTTTTTTTTAAACAATTCTATTTAAATTTTTCATTCAGATCATTAACATGGGTTGAATGTTTTGTTGGCTCGTTTCCATCCCTGTTGTGTACTTATCATTTATTTATTTTTATTTTTGGCATTGTACAATTTTCACAGCGTCAAAGTTGTAATTAGATAATTTTTTACTCATTTAAGATGATCTAAACTGTCTGTCAAAGGTTTGCCCTGTAGAGAATCTCCTTTTTCTCTGTAATCAAAGTTCCCCATTCTTCTGTACGTATATATCAGGACGGTTTCAGTCACTTACTACTATGTGAAATTAATAAATCTTCCATCTACAGACTTTCACACTTGGGGAGTAGAAAAGTCAAGGAATTTTCTTTTCTGGATAAAGCATTTGTGGTGCATTGCTTTCACAAATGTCCTCGTATCTTGTGCTTACAGAGACTGCAAAAATTTTTAATACATACTACCTTGTCTTAGCAAGGTCACTGTCTCTTTGAATGCGCCACAAACATTTTTTTTTTTTTGTCCCGTTTTGTTACATATTAGTTTACGTGTGCAAGGTCTTATGGCAGT
Organism: Channallabes apus; assembly: GCA_030522415.1. Lineage (NCBI taxonomy): Eukaryota > Metazoa > Chordata > Actinopteri > Siluriformes > Clariidae > Channallabes > Channallabes apus. Next base: position 26,385,760 of record CM060126.1, read on the forward strand.
TTGTTTAAGTTAGTGTTCAGTAGCATGGCCTTAGACTTTGGATGTTGGTTAGTAAGTTATATTCAGTCCAAAAGTCATCACAGGATAAACGAGTGTCGTTCTTGAAAACGTTAGTGTCATTTTAAATACTGGTTGGCCTGCACAGTATCTAAATATGGTTCGCTGAAACTCTCAGGGAACATGGCGAGGAGTTTTGCACGTCAAAAACCGAGGAATTTGTTGACCAGAATTAACAGAGCAGAAATGAGTCCATGTTCCTCGGCTAAGGTCATGCTGTCAAAAGTTTATCAAATCAGGAATGACGGATAAGGGAGAGCGGAATGTCTGCCCAGTCAAACTTTTTTTTTTCTTTTTTTTTCACAAGCTATGTGCTTAATCCATGTGTACAAGAAGGAGAGAGTGATCTTCGCTTCAATTGTGAAATTATAAATTCTATTTAGTGTTCCGTGGTGGGAAGTGTCGTCACACAGCAGTTACTGTTTAATTCCTTCTTATGCAGATACCATTAGTTAATTTGTTTTGTTGCTCTGATATTTTTCACAAGATAAATGTGTGTGTGTAGAGAGAGAGAGAGAGAGAGAGAGAGAGAGACTGCTTAAGCATATTCTCCCATCTGGTCACACATTCATTAAACCCAAAAAAAGCACCCAAAAAGTGTATATATATATAAAAACCCTGTTGTGGCACTTATAATTTTATGAAAATACAACATAAGGTGTTAGAATAGGTGCAATATCAATGTGGACAAGGAGAAAACACTCATGGATGCATTCTAATTGCACCAAATTGATGACTGGGTATTATTCAGCATGTTGTGCTTGAGTATGCTTATGAAGACGGATACAGAAAGTTTGTCATGTCCTTATTTTTTTTTTTTTTTAATTCTGTCGATTTCCCAGTGTCCTCAAATACAGATAAACACCCAACGATTTACACCTACAAATACAGGTGAAAGTCCAGTATTGTATTTTTATTATTTACAGACATTTATGGCTGTTTAACTTCCTTTCCGTGTGTCCGTAATCATGATTACTATCATGAGAACAACCTAAAATCTGATGGGCTTTTTAGAAATTTGCTATTAATAGTAAGTGATTAGTCAATTTAATGTGCGTCCTTGACCCTGAGATCTTATAAAAATTCTTTCCCTCGTCAACATTCCTTGCTGAGTTAGCTATAAAAGGTGTAGATCTGCATTACTTGGCCACACCCATGCTTTTGGCATGTTGTGTAAAGTAGGACAACATATGGGTGAAATGGTTAGTCTAATTTCCTAGTAAAAGTTAAGCTTGTTTTTCACTGGCATATTTCTGTCCTATCTTTTATCAGTCTGGTTGGCACACGTTGTTACAGCAAACAACATGAAGGTGGAATATTAACAGCATGTTTGTGTTTTATTGTGTATAACCTTCAAGGATTGCACATAGTTTGTACACTGTGTTCATTTTCAAAAACTGAATTTTCACCCAGCTGTAGTACTGAATAGGTTGCAGCAGGGAATGTAAATGGTTTTTTTTCCCCCTTCTTTTCTTAAGCATTACTTCATCCACAGTTGCAATCAATGTTCTAAGATCAGCTTTTCTCTCTGAGTGGCCTGATGAAAATGTGTGATAAAAGGAATCAGGGGCTTATGTCAGTTAATCTCTCATTCCTCAGCTTTATCTGTATCTTGCTTACACGTATTCCTGCTTGTGTGAACTTCAGTTACCCAGGCAACTCCGATGTGAGTGGTTACAACCAGGTTGCTCTGTTTGTGGACTAGTGTTAGTGCTGCGAAGGACTTTCATAGTGACTCAAATATTAAGGCTTCAGTGATCGACTAAAGCATTAATCAAATAATTTGTGGGCTTGAAGATCTTTCGCATATTCATTTAATTTGTGTTAATAAATATGCCATTTGCAGAGGCTGAGTCAGCTTTGGTGCGTCCAACAACCTAATGATTTGTGAAGAATCTTGTAAATCATTATTCCTGTGTGACATTCACCTGATCGAATGTCTGCAGAATTTATCTGGCTTATCTTATTACCACCTGTCTTATGGTTGGCCATGACCTCTTAATGTCTTATAATTGCTGGAGTTGTTCAAACTTTATTCGAAGCCACTTTAGCCATTTGCGTCGTTCTGCCTAAACCCGCGCGAGCCAAAGCTTCCTCATTCAGGTCAGGGAGTCAATTCGTTTTTCATTCGGTGAAAGCAGGTGGTGGCCTGTGAATCTAGTCCGTACAAGTTTTGACCACACCCTCACCCAATCTTTGCCTAGCCCCAATTTAAATCCAGTGTTTAACACTTCTACTAACAGGCTTCCATCAACAGCACATATCCTTAAGTGTAAATTGTTTTAATGGCATTATGCAAAGAAAGTGAAGATTAGACTTAATGTAAATGTGAACAGATTTCATTTTAATTGGCTGCTTGTGTTTGATGAAGCGCGGACCTAATTTTAGCGGCTTAAGAAGAAGTCTACCCCAGATTATACTGCTCCTGTTCTGAATGGCTGCCTTGTTCAAGAGTGGATTACACTAGATAGAAGCTTGCATTTTGGAGTGAGGAGCTGAATTTCCATTAAGAAATTCGCCGGAGTTTGGATGGGCTCTTTTGACACTTCCCGATGTTTCGAATCTTTTGATAACAAATTACTACCAGGGAGTGCCATGCAACGAGGGGATTCAATATGAACCGACTTTAACAGTCAATAATGCTCCGAAAAGGCTACTAGAATGCTCGGCGGACAACAGAGAATCAATACGATGATGGTCATACCACTTAAATGAGTATCACAGCCCCAAAAGACTAGATTACAGCTGGTGTACGCATTCACCACAAATGATCACATCTGCACTGGTCTTTTGGGGGAGGGGTAGAGGGCACTCTCTCTTCCAAAGAAAAGCAACTATCCATTGTCGCCGTGTTTCAAATCACCCGCCATCGGTCTTCGCAACAATGGAGGTCCATTTTGTTTTAAAGAATGGTGTCCATGGTGATGTACTTGCAGGACATGTGGACGTTGTGTAGTTCTGGCTGCCTTTGCAGTGCTGCTTTCCATGGAACTTGTGTCAGCAAAGAAGTAGAGACGTGTTCAGGCCAGAAACTACTCAGTGATGGTGCTTTTGAGGGCAGTAAAGACACACACTTTCTGTGTTCCCATTTCCTGAAGCTGTGCTAGTGCACTGGATTGGATAATGAGTTTTGTCAATAATCTGTCCCTTCTGCATTCACTTGATGGAACTGTGTGTGTCTCATAGTGACTCAGCAATTTCACATGTCGACAAGAGGGGTTTTAATGGGTAGAAAATGCAAGCGTGGAAGAAACCGAGTGCAAGGGATGGAGTGAAGGAGAAATAATATGTGCAGGCAGAGACCAAGCCCTGGTTCCACCCCATGCAATGTATCCCTGTTGCAGGTGTGTTGGGAATTTTGCTCACACCAAAAATGTGATCAGGTATGAATGGACTGTTGTCATGGCCACCTCCCATTTCCGCCCTGTTCTTAGAGCTTAACTGCTGTGATTTGCTTGGGCTTTGTATTCTTCTCTTAAACGTTCAAGCTATAGAAAGCTGTTCAAAGGAGTTCCAGCAATAGTTTCCTTCTCTTCCTACGATATTTCTTTCTGTTCCCCTTGGCCTCCTTTTCCTCTTGAGTTCCTCCTGTAATTTTGTTCCTGGTGGGATTCCACCCTTCAGCACCACCATTTCCTGCAGGATGTGCCCCAGAGATGGCCCTGGTATAAGGAGGTGGGAGATGGACGGTATATACGGCAATGTTCAGATGCAATAGACTGTAGTATGAAAGGGACTTGGCTGAATCTAGCTCTCTCTCTGTGGGAGATCACCAATGTTATTGTTTATTTCTGTGCTTCATGCTTGAACAGAATACCAGTCAATGAAAACTTGCGACCGAAATGTTTGGTTTCCCTAAAAAAAAAAAAAAAGTAATATTTTTCCACCGGGAATTCTGTGAATCAGTGAGTTGTTTAGATTCTCCTTCTTGCCTTGTAAACAATTCATTTCTAATCAGTGATGAATTTGATTTGATGCAGATGAACAGTGGCGGTGCAGTATTCACTTATTCACCTCTACAGTTTGAAGACTTAATTTGTGATCGTCACTCCCACCTGCCTGTGAGCGTGAACATGGTGGGACCGTAGTAGCAGATTGTAATTAAAGATGGCAGGTTTAATCTCTGGTAGATAGTTGTATGATGATTGGGGTGGGGGAGGGTAGACAAGAAAACATCATTTGCATGGAACTGTAGGCTTTGGAAATGTTTGTCAAGTTTCAAGTATCTCTCACCACACTTCAACCTTATTAAGCTACAGGCAGATAATCATTTTCTCTATACATACCTGATCTAGAGTTACAATTGCATTGACGGGGGCAAAACAACATTTGAACTGAGGTCTTCTTACTTGTATGCAAATTAGGTACATCAAGTGATAAAAGCAGCTGGTCCGAATGAGGTGACCGAACGATCCGCCGGACAGTTATGGTGTTTGAGGTCTGAAGTTTCTTCAAAACTTTACTTTCTAAATACAATTCATTCCTTTTTGACTGTGCAAACATCTGTGGTATGTAAATGTCCAGAGAGTCGTTATCAACAATTAAGGTTGTTCAATTAAGTAGCAGATAGGGCTGCACGATATTAGGAAAATATGCGATATTGTTGTTGAATACTGCGATAACGATATTTCTTGCGATATAACATTTCCCAAGAGAAATGCATTTTTTTTATTATTATTATTGCCTATTTTTTTATTATTTATTTATATGTAATGATGATACTAAAATAAACAGGTAATAGATATTCGTCTGATGTAATTAAATCTAATTCAGGCTAAAAAACCCTCAGCAGATATTCTGACTTCTGGTTTGCTGTTACTATAAACCTGCCAACACAATATGAATTACTTTCAAACATTACTTTTTATTTACATGTAACCATACACTCATCAATAGTGTCTTAAAACAAGAGCATCTTTTAAACTAAATATTCTCTTTGGCTTGCTTGTTTTTTTTTTTTTTTTTAATATTTATTTTTATTATTAAAATAAAATAAAATAAATACTATTTGTCATGCACGCACGCGCACACACTCGCTCCGCGACCGGCACTAGGACCCGGAAGTAATGCGGGCGCGAACCCGGAAGTATAAGAGGAGTAAACAAGCCATTGCATACAGCTTAGTCACTGAGTTCGCCATGTCGGTTCAGATTGTTTACTTTCTGATTCGAGTGTGTGTTTATAGGACGCGGGTTAAATGTGTTTTTTTCCCTTGCTCCCCTTCTGTGAGAGTCTTTAAACTAATTCGCGTGGTTATCCTGCCTACTCACTTGCTTATAGGCTATAATAAAGGGCTAACGGCTAATCGCGGCTAGCAGCTAATCGCTAAGTCTTCTGATCATCATGTATAAAGATATAAGCGGGTATAAACATAGTAAGGGCCCATCTGATTGGTCAAATTTGGACACATGCTTGGCAAATAAAGTATTTATCGCAACTCCTTGCGATATGGTTATCGCGCATGCCATTATTGCGATAACGATATTTTTTCGATATATCGTGCAGCCCTAGTAGCAGAGATAATTTATGTCTCTGGTGAATGTACGTACGTAGCTTGTTTTTCGTAATCTTTCAGCAAAGCTAGTATAAAGCACTTTATATGAAAATGTAATTATTTCATTTGTGTTTAATAGAGCTGTGTGATTCAATCACTCCTTTTTTAAAAATTTAATTAAGTTCAGTTTTCGATTTGGAAATTAAATATTTTAATTGTTTAATTCTCTAGAATTGACAAATTCTTTAAAATGTACAGCTGTCTATTTTATACTATACAACATCCATTTTCCACATTTTGCAACGGTATTGCATCATCTGTGTTTGGAGTGTGGCGCATAAAGAAGAAGGGCCAGAAAAAAACATTATCGCTTTGTTAACAAAATTAACAGTACAAATTACACAGGATTTCAGTGATTATTGGATATACTTAGCAGATTTTATACTTTAAAAACTGCATAGCTACTTGCAACAAATCAGACAATAACCTTTAGTGCTATCAAATTTAATTGAAAATCCTCGTGCCTGTAGATTGTATTGCATCGTCAGCCTCCCCTTGGTTCACAGCTCTAGTGTTTAAAGTATAGGAGAGCCATTCCTGTTTTACAACTGTGGTAGTCACTACATGGTCACAAGAGACAAGCAAGAAACTTCCAACATCTTGCTAATATGAACACAGGGTCAGTCTGTTTGTCCCATTTCAAAGCCTGGAAGTAAAATTGGCACTTTTCTGGTTTTTATTGTGTACCCAGTATGTGGAGTGACAACTTTTCACAAGCAATTGGACTGTGCTGGCTGTTTCAGGCATACTTTCACCACTGTGGTGGCCTTTAACACTGCCAGTGCCTTCTGCGCAAAATCAGTGACCACAAGGGTGGGGCAACTGCATCAGCATGGTACAGAATAAAAACAACCACTTAGAATCCCACGATTTAATCAAATAAGGGTAAAGACAGGATCTCTGTGATTCATGTGTGTATAGGTACTTCTCCTACCTGTTTATTCGCAATCATGTAAAAGAGACATTTCTGATAGATTTCTTATCTCACGCCCGTACAGGCCGCTGCTCGATGACTAAGTACGGTTGTGTGTAAGTGTGTCGGGCACGGCAGTATCGATCGACTCAGCAATGGCTTGTCAGCCTGGCACCATATAGCTAATGAGCTACTCGCTGTTGTGGGCAATCTGGGAAAGCAGCCATAAAACTGAGAGGCACAGCGGCAAGGGAAGATGAATTGGCTTCATATAGGGCAAGGAGTCAAGTACTGTCCAGACTGTCAAAAAGCTTTTCTCTCTCTCTCTCTTTTTTTATTATTATTTATTTTCTTCCAACAGGGCAAGAGGAAATAAATTGCTGTTTACTTAGTTCCACCTCCATTAGTTGCTAAAATGTTATCTCTGCAATCAGGCTTGAAGTTCCCTCTCGTGCCTGGCTGTATCCTGCCCTTAGTGACATGGTCTCCATATGTCTTTCTTTTTAAATACAGCTGTTTGGGTGACCTGTTTGGCATTAAAGAACAGTACAGATAAAATGCTATTACAAAAGATATTTGTACAAAACTATTAGCAAACATTGAGTATGCTTGATTGAAGGTGTGAATGTGGGGGATTGCAAAGAATTTTGATATTAAACTGTTCCTGTGCATGATTTCAGAATTGAACATTAGATTAGATTCAACTTTATTGTCATTACACATGTACAAGTACAAGGCAACGAAATGCAGTTTAGGTCTAACCAGAAGTGCAATTAGCAGAAAGTGCAGGATAAAGGTATAAGTTTAAAAAAGGGATATGTGCAGGGAGAAGCTATGGGTAACTATTAAAGAAAGATATTATGTGAGCATAATATACAGATTACTAGTAACTATACTTATAAATTTACAATGGATGAACTGTATGTACAGGTTGCTATTAACTGTAGGCAGGAATTTGCAAATAGATATGAGCATAATGTACAAGTTGCTATTTTCTATATACAGGAATTTACATATGATATGAACATAATGTACAGGAATTTATAAGTAGACATATGCGAATATATATTCAACCAGAAGTTTACAAATATGTTGTGCATGGATATTTGTATTTTCAAATAGGTGTGTACATTGTAGTGCAGTCCATATTAAATAGTGTAAATAGTGTAATGGGAAGAGTATAGGGGTGTGTGAGGGTTGAGCAGGTGTCAGTGGGGGGCAGAGTTCAATAAGGAGACAGCTCTGGGAAAGAAGCTGTTCCTCAGTCTGCTAGTTCTTGACCTGGGACACCTGAAGCGCCGACCAGAAGGCAGAAGAGAAAACAGTTTGTGGGCGGGGTGGGAGTAATCCTTAAGAATACTGCATGCTCGACGCACACAGTGCTTCCTTTGAATGTCCTCGATGTCTGGAAGTGGAGTCCCTATAATACGCTGGGCAGTTTTCACCACCCGCTGCAGTGTCTTGCACTCAGCAACAGAGCAGCTTTCATACCAAACTGTGACACAGTTGGTTAGGATGCTTTCTATTGTGCAGCGATAGAAGTTCACCAGAGTAGATGAGGACAGCTGGTTCTTCTTAAGTGTTCTTAAGAAGAATAGGCTCTGGTGAGCCTTCTTGACCAGGCTAGAGGTGTTAGTGGACCAGGATAGGTTCTCTGAAATGTGGGTCCCCGGGAACTTGAAGGATGGGACAGGTTCAACAACCATTCCGTTGATGTGAACGGGTTCATGTGAACCTCGTCCTCATTTTCTGAAGTCTACGATGAGCTCCTTGGTCTTCTTGGTGTTAAGGAGCAGATTATTGTCCGTGCACCAAGTGGCCAGGTGCTTGATCTCCTCCCTGTAGGCAGACTCATCGTTGTTGCTGATGAGGCCGATCACTGTAGTATCGTCTGCAAACTTGATGATGTTGTTGGATCCATACACAGGCCTGCAGTCGTGGGTGAAGAGGGAGTAAAGGAAGGGGCTTAGCACACAGCCCTGTGGTACACCAGTGCTGAGTGTGACGGTAGTGGAGCAGATGTGGCCTGACCTGACATGCTGGGGTCTGTTGGTCAAAAAGTCCGTAATCCAATTACAAAGTGAGATGTAATATCCGGCTCTCTGAGTTTGGTGATTAACTTAAAGGGTAAAACAGTATTAAAAGCTGAGCTAAAGTCAACAAACAGTAGTCGTGCATAGGTGTTTGTCCAAGTGTGTGAGTACAGAGTGCAGTGCTATGGAGACTGCATCATCTGTGCTCCTGTTGGCACAGTAAGCAAACTGGTGTGGGTCTAGTGAGGGTTGGACCAACATGAAACCAAATTACCTTTACTTTAAGCTTTGCAGGTGATACATGTACTCCATTGGAGACAAAATGAGTGAAGGAGAGGGTCAGAATGTAGATTATTTCCTTAGACACAACAGTCATGTTGAAGGTTTAGAAAACAACGGGTCTATGGACTGATATGCTGTACTGTATTGCTAACATTTAAAGTTCTGTAGCCTTCACCTCAGCAATATGACAAAAATCTCTTATCAACAGTCTTGACGCTTTCACGATTCATGAACTGTATAGAGATACAAGTTTGTTAACATGATTAAACAGTAAACAGCAAAATTATAGTGTTGCATTTTTAAAAATATTCAAGGTCAAAGTTTTTTTTAAACTTGTTTATAACTTTTATAAACAGCATACATTCAAGGCAATCTCAGACAAAATGCATTTCTACCTAGTGGAAAAATGCCACCGTTTGACTGCAATCAGATACTTAAACCAAAGCAGCTTTAACTTTAATGTAATACATGTTAGAATCATTCAAAATACATTTCATGTTCGTGCAGAAAGAAATGGCGCTGCAAACTGTCGCATGTGAACCTAAACAGCTCCAACTTTAAAAAGTTTCTGTGTTTTAGAAGAAATTTGTAACTGCAAGAGAAAAATCTTCATTGACTTCAAAAACAAGCTAAATAAGCAAAGTGTATTTGTTTTAATGTCTGAATAAACCGATTAAACTAACTGACCTTAAAGGACCAGCTCTGCTGGACAAGAAAGAATAAAACATTGTACTGTATTTTGGTGCTTTCCATCCATCAAGAAAGCACAGAAAACATTTCATCAGCTGATCCAGGAGGACTGAAAGAGTGAAGTGGTTTGGTTGGTTCTTGTCACATGACTTGAGGTGCACTTGCGACATTTAGTGCTAATTTTGGATTTTTTTTTTTTAATCTTGCATATGGAAAACGCATGAGCATCACAATGGTGTCACTCTCTATTTTGAGCTTGCTTATCACAGTTTTCCATTTAAAATAACAATTGAGCATGCAAAATTTGTAACACGTGAAAGTCAAAACACAAGAGAGTCAAAACACTCAGCAGCCTAATCTGAGAAATAGCACAGTTTGACTTTAATCAGGTGCCTAAACCTTTGGTACAAAAAAGTGTAGTCGCTAGACAGGCACACCAATCTTTTCTTTGCACATTTAGATTGACGTCTTCACCGCGTAGGGGATGTAATGTACACTGACAGAAGACGCCGACATCTCGCTTTTTTGTGTCCGCAAGACAGATCTTGAAAGCCTGTTAGCTATTAGCTAACTTGCTAATTTTTGAACAGGTGCCTGCTAGCCATCCCTTAAGCTCTGTCATACACTTACAGGCTGTCAACATTCCCATGACAATGATGCCAAACAGGGAAACATTTGCATTTAGCCTTAGTCTTGGCCCAGGATCATTGTCACAACTAACGATTTATTTATAAGTAAAACACATTTTTATTTCAAAGTAGGAAATACATACTTAATTACATTATATTTTTGCTAATTTGGCTTGGTCCAGATTGACTTGCCATATGTCTAGATCAGTATCACCAGATGCCCCGTCACAGTGTAACGATATTTCTGTTTAAATAATTCCAAAAATTTCATTGCACTCTAAATCTGAAAATGAAAAGATTTTGTACAAGGTTGAACATGAAGTGTGCTTATTTTATTAAGTTTGTTGTTGCACTAAAAACTGGTGATGCCTAAAATAATTCAGAAAAGTGTATTGTGACGATGTATTGCAATGTTGTCATTATATTCTCATATTATACAGAAATTAACTTTATCTTTTGTGCTTCCTGTTCATTTGACACAACTCCAGCAAGCTTCCAGTTTCTTGCCAGGACAGACAGGAAGCATAATCATTTGGAGGCTTTTATTGCTGTGTGATCAGGGCAGTGGCCATTTATATTTAACTAGCTGGTATCTAAGATATATTCAGGAAAAAGCTCACCATCCCACAAACATGCACACATCAGCCATAACATCACGCCTGTTGCCAGGTGGAATGAATAACATAAAGCGGTGGCTGGAAGTGAGTGGGACGTATTTGGCAGCAAGTGAGCACTTTGTTCCTGAAGTTATTGTGTTGAAAGCAGAAAAAATGGGCAAGTATAAGGATTTCAACAATTTTGAACAAGGGATCGACAACTGAGTCAGCGCAACTCCAAAACTGCAGCTCTTGTGACATGTTACTGATCTGCAGTGGTCAGGAAAGATCAAAGGTAGGAAAACCAGGGTACCAACGACAGGGGTGTAGACGGCCAAGTCTGTGTATTCCGATCCAATAGAAGAGCTTCTGCATCTCAAATTGCTGGTTCCAATAGAAGGTTGTCATAAAACACACTGCATTGCAGTTTATGTCTATCACAACGAGGGAGGGTGCCCATGCTGACCTGTGTCCACCGCCAACACAATAGTAAGGGTTCCTCAAAACATGGAGGTGTTGATTTGGCCTCCAAATTCTGCAGATCTCAATAGAATCAAACATATTTGGGATGCAAGTCAGATCCATGGAGGCCTCGCCGCACAACTTGTAGGTCTTCTGGGATCTGCTGACAGCTTGGTACCAGATACCCCAGCATACCTTCAGAGGCCTAGTGGAGTCCATGACTTGACGGTCAGGGCTATTTTGGTGTCCAAATGGGGACCTACCCAATATTAGGTGTGTGGTCATAATGTTATGCCTGGTAGCCTATGCCTTGTTTACATTTAGGCATTTGGCAGACGCTCTTATCCAGAGTGACTTACATTTTTTTTTATCTCTTTACACATCTGAGCAGTTGAGGGTTAAGGGCCTTGCTCAAGGGCCCAACAGTGGCAACTTGATGGTTGTGGGGTTTGAACCTGGGATCTTCCGAACCGTAGTCCAATGCCTTAACCACTGAGCCACCTTGTTAAGGCTATTATGAACACAACAGGTGCTTTCGTTTAATTTTTGTATGAAAAGTGGTTGGAGGAAGAGCATGATTTTTGTGAAAATGTAGTTCTAAGAATAGCCGAAGGTTTTAAGTCAGAGGAACAGTTTTTGAATTTGCGCTCTCAAGAGTTTTAAACTATAAAACAAGTCCACAGACTTGGTAACAGTCGTGTTAATATTAAGCACCTGGTGACCCAATGTTCAGGGGGGAAAAAAAATAAAAAAGTCTAAGATGTACAGTGTGTGTCTTATGAGTCAAGATTAAGTCAAGTGGAGGAATTAAAGTAACGTTTGCCATATACTGTACCATTCTTACTTAATTACAGTTTTGTGTCAGGGCAAGGAATGGAGGCACTTTATGAAGTTAAAAAAAAAAAGCCACATGAAACATGTCAGTGCTGGAATGCTGATTGTCTGGTAGTGTCTTTTGAGTGTTCATGCTTCTGACTGGTTTTGTTTTCCATGCTGTCAGTTTGATGCTGCAACTTGCCTGCTGTTTGTGTTGACAAATCAGGGCCAGGTCTGAGGAGTTACAGTACAGGAGTTTAGGAGCCATGTTGTCTTCATGTCGTTTCCTTCACACTGTGATTTGTGACTAGCCTTTTTGTGACCCAGTGATGTGCTGACATTTAGTAATATAAACTCTCTCTCTCTCTCACGAACACACACACACACACACACACAGTCAAATCTGCCATACTTCCTGTCGTCTTCCATAGTGTGGGCCTTGATCCTGGATTGAAACTGTTGAGGTCAAAGTGGACAGTTTTGTCCTCGCTGGGCCTGTAGTTATTCCGAAGGCGGTTAGCTGTCCCGGGATTAGGGCTGGACAGCAGGAAATAAACATCATGTCCTGGATTTGTCCACATGTCCCGTCCCCCCCCCCCCCAAAATCAGTGTAACAAACCCAGGCATAAATCCTCTGTTTTTGGGTTTGGACCTTGATGGGACTTTTGTTTGCTGGAAGGCCTGTGTCCCAGTGGTACTTGCTCGGCTTTAAAGAAATGTCTCCCAGTTTGTGTCCCATCCTGGCTACCTTGACAGTGCAGCTGTGTGTAGCTATTTTCACCATGATTTGCCACTTCTGCTCTGTTGTTCCTGTCAGGTTTTGGAGCCTTTACAAGGTCTGGATCTGTTTACCTGTTGGATATGCCTGATTCTGTAGTTACTTGACATAAAAAAAAAAAAGCAGAGTAACCTTGCAGATTGGCATGACGGGTCGTCTTTACTGCGCTTTAGAGGAAAGTAAAAAAACAAAAATCAGGCTGAGAGAGACGGAGGAAGCGGATGATAGTGTGGCAGACTACAAGGTTCTCTGCTGGTGCCGGTAGTCTCCCACCTCGAGCAATGAAAGCATGAGTCTTTCCACTACTGGACTTGAAAGTGGACACAGTACTATGAAAAACATCACCTTTGCCTCAAAACAGAAGCACTTCAACTTCCCTACTACTGTAGATTCAGATTGTTAAATTTATGACACATGCTGTGTTCCTATTGTTATTGTTACCGATGAACAGCACTTCCTTTTCGTCTACGGGTCGGTCTTGTTCAAAGTATATCGATATTCCACAACCCGTGTGAGGTTTTTAATCCTGTTTGCTCAGTAAGTACTATGACCTACACACAGGTCGTAAGCCTGACACTTTGTCATAGAAAAGCTTTGCTAATGCTCTCAAGTGACTACGACTGTGATATTTGCAGTCTATTCACTGATCTGACAAATTGAAAAAGACCTGATTCATAAAAGTGCAAATGATTAGTGTCTCTCTTTCTCGCCATGAATCAGTTTTAATCAAGGTTGCTTTTCTGCACTTTAGTGTTTTTCCGATCCTGCTGTCAGAAAAGCGTTAATCATAGACATAAGCCTCCGAGATGTCTACTTTTTCATGTTGGATTGTGTGTTTCTGGCAGTTAATATGTTGGCCAACAGGACAAACCGGTTTCAAAACAGTCAACAGGCTCTCGGTTCACCATGATGTCAGCAGGCACTGTGCTGTTGTGCTAAAGGCGGTGGTTGAAGCCGTTCTGCTGTTAACACCCGCCTTAGCAAACCCTATAGGAATCTCGCCTGCTTTTGCAAACAGGATAAGCCGAAACCGCCTGCAAAACCTGTGAAGAAAGAGCGTTGTCACTTACCGAGACAAAAAGAATTAAGCTGCCTGTGTTTCGGCAGAGAAGAAATGCCATGAGACGGAAGCTCCGAGAAGCAAGGTGCGTCGTTTATCACCGCCCATTAAATTTAGAGTAATTACAGATCTGCACACAGTGCGAGTCCATTCACTTGCCTGTGTTTACACATTGAAATATCACCTTTGCTTAATAGTATTGCTTATTCTAAGCATCCTGGCTGTCATCTGTAAACGTCCAAATAATAGTTGTACTGTTTGTTTATACATGGATTGAACCACCGTGAACGACACATTCCAATATGCGGAATCGTTTTTTTTTTTTTTTTTTTGGGTTTCAACCTTGATGCGACTTTTGTTTGCTGGAAAGCTTGTGTCCCAGTGGTACTTGCTCGGCTTTAAAAAAAAAAAAAAAAGACTTGTTTGTGTCCTATCCTGGCTACCTTGACTGTGCAGCTGTGCGTAGCTATTTTCACCATGATTTGCCACTTCTGCTCTGTTGCTCCTATCAGGTTTGGAGCCTTTACAAGGTCTGGATCTGTTTACCTGTTGGATATGCCTGATTCTGTAGTTACTTGACATAAACTAGTAAATAAAGCAGAGTAACCTTACAAATTGGCCTGACGGGTCTTTACTGCGCTTTAGAGGAAAGTTCACATTCCAAAATCATTCTTTTTTTTCTTTCTTCTTCTTCAAAGGGAAACAAATCACAGTGGTTAATGTTAACATCATACTAAAATGTCATATTATGGCAATCTTTCAGCATTTCACCTTGATCTGAGACATTAACACAAAGCCATAATAATACGTGACGTGCTAAACATGACCATACTTGGTGACATGAAAACATCTGTACAACGGTAAAGGTTACTGTTCTAAAACAATATAAAAGATACATCTTGTACTGAATCAGCTTTACAGACAAAACATTCAAGCAGTGACCCATTTCTTCAAAACGCCACATTTCAGTCGCTAATGCTAATGTTCTTATACTGTATCTTATCTTCTGCCGTTCACCATGGTCTCCACTCATCTCTCCACTCATCTCAGAGATGCAATCCTAGTTGTATACAGTAGTATGCAGATTTATACTAATCTTTAGGATTTAACTGACAAGAAAGCGAGAACTCGTACATGTTTATTCCTACACGTTGGTACAATGCAGTCGGATCAAAATCTTTAGCAGGATGATGGATAATTTTTCCGCGTGGGGGGTTTAAAGTCATGTTAATCTACTTAATTAGACATAATATATAGGCCTCTGACTGAGGCGCATCTAATGAAGTTAAACATGCAGATTTTTTTTCCCTCCTGCTGTGTCTGTGTGATCAGACATGTTTGAAATGCATATACATTTTAATTTTATTTATTTAAAAAAAACTTTGACAGCTGCAACAGGAAAAGGGATTATTTTTTTTCTCCTCTCACTGATTTCAGAATATGCTTTGGCAGCTCTGACTGTGTGGCGCAGAAACAAATCTGTTTTCCACAGTGCACCATGATTGTTGGATATTGTCACACGCTTTTCCCTCCCTTCAGTCCTAATCATGTTATTTGCATTACGCTCATATATTTGCATATAATATGTAGATTCAACGTACAAGCCTTTAAAGCTCTAGCATAAACCCTTGACTGCAGAATAAATAGCGGTAATTACACTTATTAGGCACTAAATGGTGCTTGAATTATTCTTCATTCTAAACAGCCTTCGAAGGTTGTGGAGGTGGATTGGAAACAGGCCACATTGTGGATCAGCTTAAATGTATTGCTCTTACTAAGATTGACAAATCTTGCACATTTCTCATTAGGGTTCAGCTTCTGCTTTAGTTTAACTGCTATGTTAAACTATGTGTATGATTTCTTGGGTTAAACCCCATTAACGTTAAATGAAAAGCTAGTGTGCTATGTACTGTAGGGTGTGAATCTCTTGTCCTATCTAGTGCACGTGTAGCCATGAATAGAACACGATGGTTCGGAGGCATTTTGGAACGACTTAGTTTTTTTTTAAGGAGATAAAGTTTTGTTTTAATATGATATAATGTTATTAGTTTTCTTGCTGAAAGTGCTTTCTTGGCAGGGTTTGAATGAGCGTTTCGGAATGCACCTGCTCAATCCTCAATATGAGGATCTACTTTCATCCATGCTGGCGACCGACAGTTAGTGTAATTAATTAAACACCTGTGATACAGGATAATACATATTGTTAGACGTCCCAGAATTCTCTCCTAATCAGATTGCTCATTCAGAAGTTACATAATGCAGTTTATATCTGCGTTAAATATTGTACTATGAATTTTCGTATAATTTTACATCATAGTATGAACTAACAAACTGAAGATACTTTACAAGAGTTTAAATGAGGTTTGTGTAAAACTGAAATCTCCTGTTATATTATAGTTAAGTCCAGTATACAGTATAACTGCAATCGGGTCCATCAGTATTGAATAGACAACGACACAATTTTGATATTTTTCGCCGCTGTACACCACCACCGTGAATTTGAAATGAAGCAGTTAGAATGTGATTGAAGTATAGACTTTCAGCTTTAACTTCCATTCTGTTTGAGCCTGTGATAATGGAGGGACTGTGGGGGGGGGGAGACCATGCTGCAATTCCTAAACGGTTAATGCAATATTTTTGTTAAACCCGTTGCCTTAAAGCAAAAAGTCTACACTTTTAAGTTACATCTTAATTGCGTCATTTCAAATGCACTGGGTGGTGTACAGAGACAAAAATTCAAAACTGTATCCTTGTTCAAAAACCTGTGAACCTAACTGTAAACTGTCAATTTATTGCACTGAATGTTCTATGAAGGGTTTTCAGTTGAACAATAACACTGTCCCCCAGCACCGCCCGCATACGTTTTTACTTCTAAGTGTCTGTTCTTCTGACAAACTCTTGCAGCAGAGAGCTTCATGTCGACCCATTCCCCTTGACTTTTGCCCACATTCCTCAGTTCCTGCCGACCGCAGCCATCCCAGTGCCCTTGTATGTACATAACCTAGACTGTGTTCACTCAGTGAACATCAACTTAGGGGAGGACGTTATGTTTGTATGTGAGTGGCTAGGGGGATGTTTCACCTCTAGGACCCCTGGATGATTTTTTTTTTTTTTATGGCTTCTGGAATGTACACGCAAATGGTAACTTTCACCAGACATTTGTTTTATATAACCTGACTGGATATTATAGCTTCTTCTCTAGCTACACAGTGTTCTACAGATTTATCAACTTTTTTTGATCCATTGTTGTGTCTTGTAAAAGTCAAACTCTTCAGTGTTTTGTGTAATTGCCATGAAGTACATATCATTCTGTAATTATAGCCATCTGTGACATTTACCTAAGAGCTTTATAATGTGAGGGCATAACATAGTGTGCAGACTGTAAGTAATTGTACACTTATTGTACTGTTTCTTCAGAGCTGGGAAAATCGTATAAAATGTAATTACCCTTCAGTTTAAAGGTGACTTTTATTTCTTACCTTTAATTTAAGGGTGATTACATTTAAATCTTTTGTACACCTATTTCAGGAAGTCCTAAGTAATTGGAGACTTTTATGCTCCGTAGTTTCTCAACCATCTAGAATGATCCAACGTAGAAAGGAATTGAAGAAAATCACTTCATCTGTGAAACACTGGTAGCATGATTGTGTCTGCCTGCTGGTAGATCAGGATTTCTTGGCATGATTGATGTGACTGCCACTTGCAACAGCAGGATATATGCCAAAGTGAGCATTTCAAATCATTTTAACTTCCAAATCCAAACAAACTGGTCTTATTTTAATGGGAAATAACTATCTATAGCAGGCCCGTGACCTGAAATATACTACAAAAGGTTTTTATATTGTCAAATCAATCATTTGACTCAAGTGGCAATTCATTGCACTTAGAGATATTATTTTTTATTAGTACTAACAGTTAGAAACAGGAAAAAGGGTTGTGACTCATAAAGTATATATGGGTGGCCGGAGCAGCTCCGCACCCCTTGGGGCATGACCCCACAAGACCTCTGAGGGGCTGTGCATTAAGGTCTGGTGCATATATTTATATAGCTGCTCCGGCACCAAAGGGAAACCTACACAATAATTGGTTTAATATTTTTTGGGTTTAAATGTTATTGCTGATTTATGCATACTCATTTACTGTAAAACTCACTTATATCAGCCACTATATATATATTGGATGAATATATGAGTAACAACTTTTTTTTCCTATTTAACACGAATACCATAAACAATCGGACAACCTATCCATCTTAAATGAAAATGTATATAATATACTATATGTATAATTTTATATATACTGTATACATATATAATGTATACAGTGTACAGTATGTGTGTGTGTGTGTGTGTGTATATATATATATATATATATATATATATATATATATATATATATACACACACACACACACACACACACACACACACACACACACACACACATGTGTATATATATATATGTGTGTATGTATATATATGCGTGTGTGTGTGTGTATGCATATATATGCGTGTATGTATATGTATACATGTGTGTGTGTGTATATATACACATAGTGTGTGTAGCTCTTAAATCTAAATTGAGAGTCTGGACATTATCCTCTGTACATTATCTATTCTAAAATTAACTTATTTCTAATCAGGTTCTGGACAGTGGCAGCAGAAGTCAATGTCCAGTTACTAATGGACATTATTATGATATTATGGAAATGCATTAAATTTTACATCAGCATCTGTTCTGGTGCAATAGTAGCAATAAAGTCATGGACACTTATGTTCATCCAGACCACGCAGTTTTAGTACATGTCGCAGGTTCACTGGGATTAGACAGTGTGTTAATTCACAATATAACTGACTTGGCCAATTTGCAGATTGTTGGCTCATGAACTCTCTTGAACAAAATGTTTATTTAAGGTAAACTGAGCGTTAAATGTTAATGGCTCATTGTCTCCCTCCCTGTCTCTCCCTCTCATTTAAACTTTTAGATAACTTTTTGCTTTTTCTTTCTTGGTGACTTTCTCTGTCTCTTTTGTATAAAAGCATACAGGGTTTCAGACCCACATGACTTAAACGCTGTAGGGAGCAGAGCAGGGGAGAGATACTGGTTGGAAGTGGTTGATTAGAGTGCAGAGCGCTTAGGGCTGTTTTCTTTGGCTCGTGAATGGACCTCAGTCTTGAGATGAGTGCCGTTTCAAGAAAGACTGGGGGAAACTGACCTCTCCCCTCACAGAGCTGGAGGACATAGCAGCCTTTCCAGGAGTGGACACAAGCCATATCTGCATTCAGCAAAACACCTGGTTGCCTGCTGTTTGGACTGAAAAAGTGAAAGGTTTCACTTTTATGTACGCGAGCTTTTTGGCCTTGTGGTTGTGTGAAAGCTGATAATTTGCTCTATAAAAAGCTCTGTATTTCCATATGCTTTGATTTCAAAACCGAACGAAAAGCTAGAATCTAACATTATTTGTGTAAAGTATTCAAAGCAGGAAGCAAGCAGGCACATGTCTATTTATATTCCCTGAATGCTTTTTATGATTACACAAGTTCACACATTAAACATTACACTCTCACTTATTTACTTCCTTTTGCTGCCAGTATTACAGTATGTACCCTGTACCAAACAAACAAATCAGCACATCTATGATCTATGGTTGGACTAATATGTCGCCGAAGGTTTTTTATTTATTTATTTATTTATTTAATTTTTTGGTCTGCGCATCAATACTGTAAATATAGCACATGTTTAAGACGGAAATATACTTCCTTTTAACTATGCATATTTACACCCATGGCGGCTACCTCACATATCTTGTTTGTTTGGTGCATAGCTTGTGCATATCTCAGAAATTAATGCTACGCCTGCTTACGTGCCCAGCATGCAATATGCAGTGTGGTCAGTCGGCACTTCAAAATAGCAGAAAGTTCGGAGGAAAAATGTGTGTGATTCGGTCCTCAGATTTCCCCATGTGTATGATGTGTCTTTACTGCTCCATAATGACAAATCTTCAGGTCAAAACCATGTGAGGTAAATACCATTTTAAATCTTGACACGAAAATTAAACTCCTCGAGTGTCTCCATTTAAAAAAAAAAAAAAAAAAAAAAAAAAAAAAAAAAATTTTTTTACTTTATTTAAAACTGTCTGATAGAATTCTCCAGTATGTTTCTTACTATACTTTTCTGTCCTGTACACATGTAGTATATAGGCAAATGTATAATAGTATATACAAAAGCATGGTTTAAAAGCGAGTCCGATTCTGCCCTTATGAGTCCCACGACCTGCTGCACTACTTACAGTGGCTGATGTGAGATCCAGTTTACAGTGGAATTGATTCATTCATTAATTTTTTTTGACCCGTGTTTATTTATCATGCAAAGATGTTGGACAATCAGAGGCACCAGCAACATGCCACTGTTAAGGCCTTAAGCAAAGGCCTTAACCTTATTTCCTTCATGTCCTCTGTATCCGGACTGTCCCTTCGCTCTGACCTCAGCTGTGTGGGATGTGCGGGGGGGTTCATATTTATGTATTTAACTAATGAACCAGCTTGCTAGGGGACCTGTACTGTATATCCCAGAAGACTTTGGGCATGAGGCGAGGTACACCTTGGACAGGGTGCCAATCCATCGCAGGGCACATACACACATTCACACGTCCTTCCGCACATTACAGGCAGTTTGGGAAAGCCAGTTAGCATAATCTGCATGACTTTGGACTGTGGGAGAAAACCAGAACCCTGAGGAAACCACAGGGAGAAGCACAGGGAGAACATGCAAAAGGCGACAGTCCTAACCACAATTAATCATTTCAACATCAAAATCATACTATGGTCCTGTGCAATTAATTAACTTTAAAAAGCTGCAGTTTATTACTGGTGATATAAAAATAATTGGGAATTTATGTAGAGCTCGTCAGTAATTGAAATATTTGCTTATGATTTTAAATCATTTTGAGGTGATGAATAAATATTGGCAAACATCTCGTAATGAGATAATTCGTGCCATTATTTGTTGTTAGCCTTGATAAATACATTTGAATACAAAATGGCACAATTAATAGGTATGTGTGTGTATATATAGTGTGTGTGTATATGTGTATATATAGTGTGTGTATATATATATATATATATATATATATATATATATATATATATATATATATATATATATATATATATATATATGTGTGTGTGTGTGTGTGTGTGTGTGTGTGTGTGTGTGTATATATGTATGTGTGTGTGTGTGTGTGTGTGTATATATATATATATATATATATATATATATATATATATATACACACACACATCTCCATCCACGCTGTCCAGGGTGTACCCTGCCTAGTGCCCAGAGTCTCCTGGGATAGGCTCCAGGTCCCCGCGACCCTAAATACAGGATAAAGCGGTATAGAAGATGAATGAATGTGTGTGTATGTATATATATTGTATAAAGGGGGGCTATTTTGATGAAACTAGAAAACATGTTTTCAGTTATTTCACCTTTTTTTGTTAAGTATATACCTCCACATGTGTTCATTCATAGTTTTGATGCCTTCAGTGAGAATCTACCAATGTAAATGGTCATGAAAATAAAGAAAACACATTGAATGAGTGAAGGTGTGTCCAAACTTTTGGCCTGCAGAGTGTGTGTGCGCAGTTTACTGCAGTTATCTTACCCAACATGTCCTAGCCTAGGCAAACAAAAACTGTTGGATATCATTTTGGTGGATCTTTTACTTGTCCAGTCATCTAGCTAAAAAAAAAAAAAAAGTCCTTCCACGTGGGTTAACATTGGTGAGTTCTGCTTTGCTTAGCCATATGGAAGGATGAAGCTTATGAGCTTATAAGATATTAAAAAGCTAAAACCACATGAATTATTTTCAAAAGACATGTTAATCGGACAATACAGTTTTACAAAAACACTCGCTCCTATAGTGACATTAGTCCATCGAATAAAATGATCTCAGCATTTTCTAAAACTCTATACCACACCCAACATTTATTCCAAGCCATTACTGCATGATGGAAACCCTGAATGTGTCTAAAGGTTCAGTATGGATATGAGATTTTATTTTATTTATTTTTTTTTAAAGCAGTTCATTCCCCTTTCCTGCAGATAATTCATTAGACATCAAAATGTAAACAGCATGACAAGATAATTTGTTTTCAAAAACATTAATCAGTTATTAGATGCATTGTTTTCTCTCTTCAATAGTTCTTCTAGCGAACACAGAATGTCATAATTAGACTTTTACATAGGTTTATGCATATATATATATATATATATATATATATATATATTTATTATTATTATTATTATTATATATATATATTTTTTATTTTTATTTTTTTTCAAACATGAAAAATTAAATCTAAACTTGGAGAGCAGCCGAAAGAGAATATCTTCGCTTAAAATACATGAGTATATTTAAAAAAAAATTAAGAAGGGAGACGTGCTATGCTGAAAGCCCTAATGGAAATATAAAGTTTTTTTTTCTTAAAGAATCAAGCTATTATGTGTGTGGGGAAAAATATCATAATGGGGACTATAAAAAGAAATTAAAAAGGTGCATAAAGAATGGTTTTATAATCTCATAGTGGCACATTGAATTGAAATCAAATTAAATTGTGAATATTTCCCCCATGCTGATGTAGTGCTCTGCTTATGGAGGATGATGGAGTTTTTCTTTTATTTTTTTTTTTTGTAATAACTAACTTCTAGTTATTAAAGTGCCGGGGAGGAATAGAAAAAGAATGTGGTGTGCATTTCTTTTAAATGCTTAATCAGTGTTAATGATAATTCTGATTTAGTAAGCCTTATGGCGCACACACGGCACTAACTTCTTTTATCTTAGTTTGTATTATGCGCAATGTTCTTTCCCCAACAACAATTTGTAGTCCCATGCGGTGCATTAGGACGTCAGTCTGGCTTTATTATCTATTCTCCTATTTTTCCCGTGTTTGTCACTCATGTACACAAGTCTGCATAGAAAGAATGCCTTATCGTCCAAACCAGATTCGCACATCGTTTAATGCAGTTGCATGCAAATGAATAAATATTCAGTGTTCCTTCGCTGACTGAATTACACACACACATACACACATACACACAGTGGGAGGTGCTGTCAGGCAGACATGCTGTGGTTGATGAATGGTAGCGTTGTCACCACAGTCAGGTTCAGTTCTTTTGTGGTGTATGTTTTACGCCCGTGTCCCCGCACAATACAGCCAGACATCGTTGCTCGATGTGTGTGTGTGTGTGTGTGTTTGTGTTTTTATCTGAGCAGTTCTTTGTTTGTTTGTGCTTGGGCAGAACTATTTAGATCTGAGCGCTCATTTCTCCCCATGCTAGCGCCTTTGGCTATAACCGTTCGATCAGATAACATCCAATGTTTATATGAATGGGGAACTATCTCAATTACAGCCACTGCC